>CM070561.1:7920440-8169230 GCA_036346405.1 Phyllostachys edulis | reverse complement strand
AAAGATTACATCACAAAAGCGGAAGAAACAACGGAAGCAAAAGGGTTGAGCACATCTCTCCACAAGCAAGCGATTAGAAACCGTGTGTCGATATTAACCAAGGACTTGGATAATATTGGATGCATAACACCAACAGTCAACTAGGCTGAGGCGAGACTAGACGACTAAAGACTAGACTATGCTTCATTCATCTCCAAGGCCTCCAACCGGGATCCTCGTAGTAGTCGTAATTCTCTGGATTTCACCTTACGAGGGTTTTGGGGAAAAGAGCGAGAATGAGCACAACTTCGTGCTCATGAGCCAACACACAATGCAATAATATACATGCAAGGCTTAACAAGGATGGCCCTAGTTCTTTTATTTGCTAAAGCAATGTTTTGAATTATCATAATTACAAATTCCTATCACTTAGCATTTTAACAAATTGCATTTTAATAAAGAGAGTAATTGTGCAATATTTATTTTAGTAGAGGTTCCCTTCGGCGGAAACTCTACCATATGCATCTTTTTTTGATTGGAGCTGCCTCCAATTACCACCATCGCTGAGCTCGATGACTCAGGTAAAATCCAACACAGGGCTAGGTGAGCCCTTCCACCATTTTCCATACCACCCACAAAGTTGTTGAAATAGAACTAACTCAAGTTAAGATTCCCATGTCTGCCTTTGACCGTAGGCACGGCTGTTTAAACAGTTTAGACTCTGTAGAGGTTGTACACTGTACCCACAAGAGATAGTCATACTCATTACCCTACACAATTTCTTAGTCATGTAGTTGAGCGATCGTCACAGTAACTTTTCAAACTACCTTGCCCTTTCCGTCATCTCACCCATATGGGGTTGCGCCCATACGTTGTGCGGATCGTTGTACACACAACGTTGGGTGTAGATTTGGACTACCCACAACTACTGGCAACCTCACCTATTCAAGCTGGATGTACCGCAAGCTTGCACATTTTCCCTTTTTCCACCATGTGAGACACATTCAAGGTTTAATAATTTTACTAAGCCAAGTTGCACTTTGCAGACTTGTGGTTGTACTTGTTTAACACGGGAGGTCGTGACAAGATTAAGTCCTTAGCGTTATTTGGGCGGTTCATTCCACAAACCAACCATCCTCGTGCTCCCCGAGCACCCACCGCCTCACCATCTACCCAGATAGAACTAGCAATTAGGGTTTTTGAGGAGTAAACCAAATTATTCCAAACCTTTTAGTCAATGGACCACCAATGACTACCCAAATCATTTTATGTTTGAAGAATGATGATTGGGTATTTTAATACCCCGGTACTTAAACAAGACTAGCATGTTGCTTAAGTACAACCAATAACTAGTATTACCATATAGTTACTAGGATGACAAGGATTAATGGATTCAAATTATCAAGGATGGCATATTAATTAATTAATCAACAAGTGGGTGTTTAACTACCTTAAGCTTTAACATAAATTTGATTAAAGAATTAAAGCATGCAAATTTGATAATTTAAATAAATATAATTTGCATAAAATGTAGGCTCAATATGATCAAAGTATTGACTCGCCTTGGATATAGGTAAGAGGATCTTAGTATTCTTGTGCTTGATCAACTTGGAGATCCTCCGCGTCGTCGAATCCTAATCGGACGATCGCACCGGAAAAAGCCACAAACAAGCAAAGAGAGCAAATAAATAATAAAGAACAACAAATGAACTCCAAAATAAACAAGACCTATGCCATTAGCAAGATCTTGAATTAACAAATTTTTATAATTTTAATTTATAATTTTTGGAGTTATAACGGAGGAGAACGGAATTAATAAAGATGGAAAAGGAATTAAATTAAAAGAAAAAGGAGAGAGAGAGAGTTGGGTGCATCCAACGGTGCATGGACTCAGTTCATGCGCCTAGAGTCCATGGGCTCACGGTGAGCAGATCTTTGGCGGGCCCCTTGGAAGGAGATTGAGGGCGGAAGGCCATTTACAGTGGGGCTGCGATTCATTCCCTATTCCCCTTCGGTTCTGAAGAAGCAGTAGAGCGGGCTCGAGTGGCTAGGGAAGCAGGCTTGGCGGGAGAGGTGGCAAGGCGGCCGTGACGCGGCGGAGCAGAGTCGTCGGAGGCGGCGGACCCATTGGAGGTGGCAGCAGCTCGGAGAAAGCGAGCGGCAGCGGCGTGGCAAGGAGATGGCGGCGGCTCCACGGGCTTGTCTTGGCGCCGAAGATGGGTGGTGGAAGCGGTGAAGCTTCTGGCGTGCATGGCGGGCGTGAAGCTTAGAAGCCGCGGCGGAGTCAAAAGCGGCTCGAAGCGCAAGTGAAAAGGCCGGCCCGGCGGTGGCGGAGCCAAGCGAAGGAGGCGGTGGCGGCGCGTCTCGATCGCGAGGATGGAAGCGAGGGGAGGTGGCGGCTTCCTTGGGCCTTGAGGCTCATGGTGCCTGATCGCTAGAGCAAAGGCTCACCGGGCGTCCGAATGGCGGCGTGGCGCCACGGCCAAAAAGGGAAGCGGCGATGCTCTACCTCGAGGAAGAAGGTGAGGTGGGGAGGGAGACAAGGGAGTGTCTTTGGGGAAAGCAAGGGGCTCTTATAGCCGAGCAAGGAAGCAATGGAGCCGTTGGAGGCATGGAGATCGCGCACGGTCCGAGGGCGCAGCATGGGCGGCTGGCGAAGTCGGCGACTTTGGCGGCGGGTGATCGCGATGAGGCAGGCGTGGGGTGGCGAGGGCGAGGAGGCGAGCATGGGCATCGTGATGGCGTCATGGCGCGACTCGGAGGCTAAGGCGGTGGGCGGCGGGATGGCGAAAGCGCGCCGCGATAGGAAGAGGCGTAAGGCGCGTGGGCCGGCGACTCTGGTCATGGCACTAGCGTCGTGGCGACATGACGACGAGGGAGGCGGGTATCTTTGCCGGCAGGCGGAGCATGAGGATGGCGAGCTGGAGGCGAGCAGCGAGCGATGCTAGCTCCCTGCGTCGCCGCAGGATGGGCGCGCTGACAGCGGCGGGTGGTGCCAAGGCGACAAGTGGTGGCGTGGGCGGAGGCTGCGGCTGGCACAGGTGGCGAGTGCTGCGACGATGGCTAGAGTAGGTGGTGGAAGCGGAGGTAGCGTGAGGAGCTTGTGGGCGTCACAGAGAGAGAGGCGCTGGGCGGGTGGAGGAGGCGACAAGGCAAGCGGTGGCTGGCGCGGCGTGGCGCTATAGTCGGTGATGAAAAGCGCGATCACGTGGTGTGTGACAGCGTTCGAGTCTGCGATGGGCATGGCGTCCACGGTGAGCGGCGGCGAACGCTGCAGCGCATCATGCTTCGCCGCGAGCGTGAGCGGATCGGCATGGCGTCACTTGGCGCAGCAGGGCGGCGTTAGGGGAAGGTAGAGGCTGGGCGGCAAGGAGGCGATGGGAGGTGACAAAGGCGGCAGCGAGCGCGTGCTTTCGCGATGGGGTGGATGCGCCTGGCGAGACCAAAAACACGTGGATGGCGCGGCGGCGATGCGGAATGTCGGTGGCGAGCTAGAGGAGGAAGGAGAGGCGTCCGTGTGGCTTGACCGGGAGGAGGAAGAAAGGCTGGACGGGGAGGCTGGGCAGAAGCGGCCGAAGAAAAAAGGGTAGGGGCGCTATTGGGCCAGCGGGCCAAGAAAGGAGAATAGGCAGTGGACGGAGGCAAGGTGGGCTTGGCTCAGAGGAAATGGCCGAAGGCCAAAAGGTGGCTGAGCCACGGGCCAAAAAAAAGAAAGAAAGAAGGCAGTGGTGGCTTGGGCCACGCAGTAGGGAAAGGAAAATGGGCTTGGCCCAAAAGAGATAAATTTGAGTCGAGAAAGAAAAGGAGGTCAAAAGCGAGAAGGCCGAGAATTCAAAAAGTGGAAAAACTCAAACCGAATTTGAATTTCAAATGTTAAAAACATTACATTTAAAACACAAACCGGAGAAAAAAGAAAGGAAGTTTTCGCAATTAGTTTGATACTTTGAATTACGGCGAGGAACGAAAACCGAATGGTAAATACTATTAATCGTCCAAAAAACGGGACGTTACATCGAATACTAACAGAAAACAGAGACGAAGAGAAGTAAAGAAAAACAACCTAAATACAGCACACTCCACAACAACTCAACTAATCTTAAGCATTGAACGGCTTATCGATGCAGCTGGCTCCTGCCCTTCTCCACATATCACATTCTTCTTTCATCTCTTTTACCACAACCATTAATTAAGTCTCTGGAAGAATTCCTGAACACCCTTTGATTGCGCTCTAACCATATAGTCCTGATTAAAAGGATGATTATTGCATTGATGCTATTCAACGATGAGAAGATATTAAACCAAACTTGCCTTGAAAAACTGAACTGAATGTGTGTAGGTGACATTAGGTCATGTCTTAATGGGTCTATAAGCTTCATCACGAGGATTTAAGTGATATGAATGAAAGAGAATAAAGAGAGAGAAATGCGATGTCTACAATCCTGTAGCCGACTGTAGCACCAGAACCAAAAACGTATTAAAAGATTGTGTGTTGTCTACAATCCTATAGCCGATTATATCATCATAACCCATTGTATAAGCTGCCTTTAGTGCTGTCTGCAGATGACATAGAAAATTGCTATAGACAACAGATGTCTGTACCATTGTACATACCCTAGTTTTTTCTTCTTGAGAACAGAGCAAAAACAGCGAGTGGTGAGGAGTGTCTTTGAAGCCTGTCGGCAGTCCAGCATCGATCATTAAGCGCTAACCATGCGGAACACTATACTTCAATGGCGCACTTGTTTTCCAAACTTGTTTGCTGCAGACCTCACTGAATAGACCTATACCATTTAGTTCAGTAGATGAGGTCATTTTAGTTTACTTCACATATATACGGTAACAAAGGACTGCATAATAACTCTTCAGTAATTCAGTTTATGTAGCCGGTGAGCAAGAAGGCCTAATATTGGAGAGACCATTCCTGATTGGTGAAGCAATGAAAGCCGGCTCCATCTTAGACATCGAAGCGGAGTTCAAACTTGTGGACAAGATGAAGATGGAGCTGGTACAGCATTCTGATCGTGGTAGATTACATCAGTTAGAGAAGGCAAAAATGAAGGATCTTGGCATGAACAGGTATGGCCAAATATATTTACCTCTCAAAAGAACACATAGGTAGAACCTTGTGGATATGACTCACCATTCAACACATATATAACACAATATGATATATGTGGTATCTGTAATTTTGTAAAAGGGCTAAGCACTTCGGATGGCCAAATGTGTATGTGTTCACAAAGGCTATGGGGGAGATGTTGCTTGGGCACTTGAGAGGTGACCTTCCGGTTGTAATAGTCCGGCCAAGCATAGTGAGCAGCATATACCGGGACCCATTGCCCGGATGGATACAAGAGACAAGGTACTTAAAAATATAATATAATATATTTCTATTTAATTCTAAACTTAGTGCGTAAACTAATTAAGGTACCCCCTTAGGTCCAAAAAAAAATGATTTCTTATCTGTGCAAGTTAAACGTGCGCTCTGAAATTCCATCCATGACGCATGTATTTGTATGTATTGAAATTTTGATACAAGAAAATGGTATAGGTATATTCATCGTGGAAGACCATGAAATGCCAGCCAAAAAACCGACATGCTTTCTTACCGGAAGCATAGATAAGGAAGATTGAATCAACGTCAATGACTATATATTACATTTTATTTACAGGACAATCGATACTGTAATTGATGCCTATGGCAAGCGGGCTCTTCCATGCTTTATTGGTGAAGATAATGTCATTTTGGATGTGGTGAGTATAGCATGTTATGGCACCAATTCATAGTGAGAATTATATATTACTATATAAGCAACATATGTACGAAAACAGAAATGCCATTGTTACATCCAACAGCTCTTGGATCCACAATAGTAGCACCGGCCTTCTGTGACTCACATGTTTGCTTTCATTTTTATATAGATCCCAGGAGATATGGTGGTAAATGCCATGATGGTAGCCATGGTCACTCACTGGAATGAGCATGCACAGATAATATATCATGTGAGTCCTTGCATTAATTCTTCATTAACTTGTGTTAGCTAATTGTTACTAGATTGTGCTTCTATATGCTACCATGGTTACAAAATGAGATGGAAATGATACATACATTCTCTTCTTGATAAATGTACAAGCAGACATTTCATATACTATCTGCGGGGTTGCTTTCAGAACGTTACAATAGGCAAAAAAGAAGCTACTACTTGACAATGCTTACTGCAAAGTTATATGCCCCATATGCCTTCTTCAAAGGATGGTAAGCTCAGTTTTCGCTGTGTTATCAAAATTTTTTGACTTGCCTAGGGTATGATTAGACATGCAAAGTGCATTTTGAGACTATATCACCACAACTTTTACTATAGTTCATTTCTTACTGCTAATGGTGGTTTTTTGTGCTGCTTTTGTTAATATTCTCGTTTTGAAGCTTTGATGACTCAAATGCGGAAAGGTTAAGGGTGGTAACTGGCAAAAATGACAAGAAAACCGACCTATTTGACTTTGATCCAAGGTCTATTGATTGGGATATGTATTTCTATTGCATTCATATTCCAGGTCTCCTAAAGTACGCCAACAAAGAGTACAGGACGGTAACTACCTCTAGAACAAAGATACATTCCTCGATATAGTAAGATATGTAATTGTGTACATGCAAATTCACCAAGCCAAACAATAAGGTGATGCATGGTTTGTCATTGTTATGTGTGTGGGTGTGCGCGCGCATTCAGCGCAATGTGACCTATTTTAATGTGGTTATCTGTGTAACGATGAAAAATGCGGAAAACTCGTCTCAGTTAATTTATACGATGTTATATGCCTTTGTAGCATCACAAAGCTGTAGAATACATGCTTCACAATGACGATACCATACTTTGCAATCACTAGTACGTACAGGCTCATTACAGACGGTTTGGAACCGTCATCACAGACGGTTTTTGAACCGTCTAAATTTGTATGTCTGTGATAACAATCGGTTATCACAGACGGTTTAAAAACCGTCTGTAATATGGCATAACACAGACGGTTTTTTGTAAACCGTCTGTAAAGGTAAGTATCACAGACGGTTTCCATTAAAAACCGTCTGTGATACGTAGAATATCACAGACGGTTTTATTTACAAACCATCTGTGATATTCCTTGGATCAGTAGATAGCACTCACAGGTATGTCACTGAATCAATTCATACATGGCGTAGATAAAACCATACCATTTATTAATCAATACATCAGAGCTTTACATAGACCGCATCGGGTTAAGTTTTACAATAAGGGCCGAACAGGCCAAACTGAGTACATTACAAAAATAGCGGAAGCGACAACGGAAGAAAAAAGGGGTGAGAGCACATCTCTCCACAGGTAAGTGACTGGGGAAACCCGTGTGCGCCCGATATTAACCAAGAACTTGGATAATATTGGATGCACGCAAGCACCAACGGAGTCAACTAGACTGGGGTAAGACTAGAACAACTAAAGACTAAACTACGCTTTATCATCTCCTGGACCTCCAGCTTCTGGATCCTCGTAGTATGCGTAGTCTTCAGGGATACCTACTTCTGAGGGTTTTAGGGGAAAGAGCGAGAACGAGCACAGCTTCCATGCTCGCGAGCCAATACACAATGCTATAATACACATGCAAGGCTTAACAAAGATGGCTCAGGTTCTTTTATTTGCTAAAGCAATGTTTTGAATTATCATAATTACAAATTCCTATCACTTAGCATTTTAACAAATTGCATTTTATTAAAGAGAGTAATTATGCAATATTTATTTCAGTAGAGGTTCCCTCTGGCGGAAACTCTACCTTATGCATCTTTTTTATTGGAGCTGCCTCCAATTACTGCCACCGCTGAGCTCGAGGACTTTGGTAAAATCCAACACAGGGCTAGGTAGGCCCTTCCACATTTTCATACCACCCACAAAGTTTTTGAAATAGAACTAACTCAAGTTAAGATCCCATGTCCACCTTTGACAGTAGGCGCGGTTATTTAAATAGTTTTAGACTCTGCAGAGGTTGTACACTGTACCCACCGGAGATAGTCATACTCGTTACTCCACACGATTCCTTAGTCGTGTAGTTGAGCGACTATCATAGTAACTTTTCAAACTACCTTGCCCTTTCTGTCATCTCACCCATTTGGGGTTGCGCCCATACGTTGTGTGGGATCGTTGTACTGCAGCGTTGGGTGTAGTTTTGGACTACCCATAACCACTGGCAACTTCACCCATTCAAGCTGGATGTACCGTAAGCTTGCGCATTTCCCTTTCTCCACCCAGTGAGACACATTCAGGGTTTAATAATTTTACTAAACTAAGTTGCACTTTGCAGACTTGTGGTTGTACTTGTTTAACATGGGAGGTCGTGACAAGATTAAGTCCTTAATCCATCCGGGCGGCTCTTTCCTCATACCAACCATTCTCGTGCTCCTAGAGCACCCATCGCCTTTCCATCCGCCCAGATGTGGTATTTGCAATTTGGGTTTTTGAAGAGTAAAATACACCAATTCAACCATCTCAGCCATTTCCCCATAATAACAGCCTAAAACCATTTTCATGCTTAAAGGATGATGATTGGGACATTTAATGTCGATGCTTAACAAGACTAGCATGTTGCTTAAGTACAACCTATAACTAGTATTACCATATAGATTACTAGGGTGACAAAGGAATAATGGATTCAAATTGTCATGGATAGCATATTAATTAATTAATTATCAAATGGGTATTTAACTACCTTAAGCTTTAACATACATTTGATTAAAGAATTAAAGCATACAATTTTGGTTAATTTAAATGAATATAATTTGCATAAAATATAGGATCTTGATATTCTTGGGCTTGATCAACTTGGGGGTCTCCTGCGTCTTCAAATCCTAATCGGGCGAAAATACGGGAAAAAGGCACAACGGCAAAGAGAGCAAATAAATACACAAGAATACACAAATAAACTCCAAATTGAACAAGACCTATGCCATTAGCAAGATCTTGAATTAACAAATTTTTAGGAATTTATTTCATAAATTTTGGAGCTATAACGGAGGAGAACGGGACTTTCGAACTTAGAATTGGAATTAAAAGAGAGTGAGAGAGAAAGGGGTGCACTGCACAGTGCATAGACTAGGTTCTTGTGCAAAAGGCGCTGGTCCGTCGGAATAGTAAAAAAAGGGCCCACGTGGTAGCCAAGGAGAGGGAGGGGTCTAGCCAATGACTAGTGGGGCCCTGCCCATTCATCCCCAATCCACTCGGTTTCATAGAGAAAGAAAGGGGGAGCAGAGGCGGGCTCAGCGGCGGCATGGAGCAGTGGCGGTGCCAACGGAGGAGGCAAGGAGGCGGCCAGCAAGTGGGTGGGATGGGGTCGTCGGAGGGCGGCGGACCCATTGGAGGTGGCGCCGGCTTTGGAGAGGGGCGGAAGCGGCGGTGGTGGAGCAAGGAGGCGGCTGCGGGGCGAAGGGGTAGCGCGCCGAGGGAGGTAGGGTGCGCCTCGGTGCGACTGGTTGGATCAAGCGACGCGGGAGTCGTTGCAAATGCTTAGTGGTGCCGATGGGATCCGGACGGGAGAGACTTGACGACATGGAGCCGTTGATCAACCTACACGTAGCGAAGCAGGCGAGTGCTTCGCGCAAATGGACTCGGTCTTTTGGAGAAGGATCGAGAAGGGGTATTTTGGTAATTTCACCAAATACCACCTTGGTGACCTTTGGCTAAACCCATGGCGGTCGGCGATGGTGAAGCGGTTTAGGTCAATCGATGATGAAGACGGCGCTTTGAGATGCGTGCGTGTGTTAACCCATTGTGTGTTAGGGTTTAATGGGTGCCCTAATAGAATATACCCTAGATGCTTAGCCTCCACTATAAATATGGGTGTTGTGGGCTGCTTAAGGGTTGCTGAAGCTAAGGGAGAAGCCAGCCAAACCCCATTGGTGAGATGCCCTATTTTGTCTTAAGGGTTTTGAAGAGAAAGGGGAGAGCTAGGTTCTAGGGTTTGGATTGAGAGTGTGTGCTCACGTGGTGAGCTTTGTCCTCCATGTGGAGTGGCTGTAAACAATAATCATCCATCTCAAATCAATCCAACCAAATCTCTTGAGATGAGTCTCTTTGTATTCATCCTCCCTATTTGATGTTTTTGGGGCTTTTCTTGATCCGGGAGTTTTTACTTGGTTTTTTCTCTTGATATTGCTTGCTGGGATATGTAGGAACCCATCTAGGTTCATCTTGATCATCAATCATCCACGAGCAAGCTTTTGGATCTAAGTTTTGGTTTTGCCCGGTTTTGGTGAAGAAAGGGTGATTTTCGGGGGTTTTGCTCTTGAGAGCTTTTGGCTTGTTTCTTCTTGTGATTGAGAGTGCTAAGATGTATGGGAGACCATCCTTAGCCATCTTGGAATGATTCCTTCCACGAAATCCTCCCAATCACCATTTTCGTATTTGACCTGTTTTTGGAGCACCCTTCGTTCAAACTGAAAAAGATAGGAACTTTGGCATGAATCTCTGTAATCTTTGATTGGAATAGGTTCCTAATATCTTTAAGAAGGTGTGTCTCAAATTTCGTGGAGTTTGACCTTACGGATCAAAAGTTAGACCGATTTGAGTTTCGGTTTTCGGGCTGTCTGTGCTGATTTTGCTGTTCATCGTCAGGGGTGGTCAAACCGCCAATATCAGAGGTCTGGCCACTAGGAAAAATATTTGACCCACCAATTTGAGAGGTCTGACTGCCCAACTATTTGCAAATTGAGTTATTGGTTATTTTGGGTGTTTTGCGTTGGGGTTTTGATTGGATTCAATACAAGTCTTACACTGTGCTTGTATATTGATCTTCATAACTTTTATAGCTATTGGAGTGAAATTAGTATTGAATTCAATTAAGGTGAAAAATTGTTCGTGCTCCTATTCACCCCCTCTAGTCGCCTTTCCAGTCCTACAAGTGGTATCAGAGCCAAGTTTGCTCTTTTGTGATCTTAACTGATCTTTGAGCATGGCGACTAGTGTGCCGACTTGTGAGCACTTCTTTGCATCTTATCGTAGTTCTTTTGCCGTTGATGTCCGTCGTGATGAGAGGCTTGAACATACGATTTTTATGATATCTATTAAGGAGCAATTCACCTGCAATATTTGTGGGTATCCCTTTCATTTGGATTGTCCTAGTTTCAAGGATGAATCTTTTTTATAGCGCAAGGAGAATGTGCCAATTGGCATATGTGCAGTAGCGATTGAGGATGAGAATGATGAAGAGCATTTCGAGAATGATCATGATGACTCTTCTGAGGACAATCCCCTACTCAAGCTAAGCAAGGTGAGCAAAGAAAAACTCATTGATGGCTTGATTTCATATGAATACAAATTGCATGCTCTTAGGAAGAAAATGAAATTACTAAAAAGAGAAAAGGATGATTTGTCTCATGAGCTCTCCAAATTGAAAACCTCCATGAATGCTTATGATTCTTTGCTTATAGACATGGAGAACTTGAATAATTCACTTGCATGCCTAGAATTTGAAAATGAATTGTTGAAATTAAATGCTTCTATGCCATGTGATTCTTGTGTTGTCTTACATAATGAGCTTGATAATGCTAAGTTAGAAATAGGCAATCTTAGATCTATGGCTAGAAATGATTGTGAATCTTGTGTACGCATGCTTGCTGATTTTGAGAAGTTGAAATTGACTAATTCCATGCATCTTGAGCAATTAGAGAATGCTAGGGCTGAGATTATTGAAATTGAAGCTAGGCCTTGTAGCATGTGCTTTGAATATAAGAAATTGCTTATGGATGGTTTAGTCTCTTGCAAGAATTGTGCTTGTTTAGAAACTGAAATTGATGCTTTGAAATGCATGCTTAATTCAAAAGCATCATTAATTTCTTGCACATCTTGCATTTCCTTGAAGAGCGAAATTGAGTCTTTGCGCGATGATATGAGCGCCAAATCATGTGACTCTTGTATTTGCCTTCACTCCAAGATTGATGTTTTAAAGATCTCTCTTGCTTCTTTACATTCGGAGTTGAAGTCTTCTTGTGCCAAATGTGAGTCACTTGATGTTGGTTTTTGTTCCATCGCTTTGGATAGCTCTTCTTTGGTGAGTTCAACTCTCACGAACTCTTCTTGTGTTGTCCAACAGATTTCAAAAGACAAATGTGCTTCTTTCTCAAATGGTACTAAATCTTCAAAAGAGAAGTACCATTGCACATTTTGTAAGAAGAATGGACACACTTTTGAGTTTTGCTTTCGCCATCTGAAATATGAGCATCGAGTGCGTCATCATACCTCTAGGAACACACATAGTCTTTCTCATGGCATGTGTGAGCCTAGTGCCGATACGAGGGCGAGTTATGATGTTGCTTCTTCCAGCTTGTCCCAAAGGACTTCTTCTTTGAGCGACAATGGTGCTTTGTCCTCTCGGACCATGTCTACTAGTAGACTTGTACACCATTGCTCATTTTGTGGGAAGAATGGACATCATGTGGATTTCTGCTTTCGGCGTGCAAAACATTTGCGTCGAGCTCATGCTTCTAAGTCTCCTAGTGGGCATAGTCTTTCTCATGACATGCACACTAAAGAGCCAAGCACGAGGACTCGCTTTGTTGATGGCTTCTTTGACACCTTTTCTTGTGGTGTTGGACAGCATCGTGGACTTGGCTACCATGGTTTTGGTTTTGTTCCACGAGCTACCCCGAGGCAGGATTTTCGCCGTTTTCTAAGTGGTGGACCTTGTTTTGTTCATCGAGGTACACACCCACGGCGAGGTTGTGTGAGTTCTTTTGATGCTTCTGTTGGTTCTCATCATGGTGCTTTCAAGCAAGGCCGTCGCCGCTTTTCTAGAGTTGGACCTCGTTTTTCTCATCGAGTTGTCCACTCGCGGCGTGCCTCCAAGGATGAGATTGGATCTTCTTGCATGGACCATCATCTGCATCATGCTAACTCACATAATGGTTCGACTGCCTCTAGTGGTGGTGTGTCCAAGGTTTGGGTTCCCAAGTATTTGCTCTCTAACCCTTTGGGATCCAAGACTTGGACACCTTGCCTTTCTCATGTGTAGGTACCAAGAACGCGGGTTGGAGAACATGGACTTAAAGATTCTGATCTTTTGCTTCATCACATGATCGGGACACTCGATGGTTCTCTACCTCAACGATGGCCTCCAAGAGGTATGTGCTTTCATGATTGGTGCTTTCATAAGTTTGGTGAGCTATCTTATACCTTCATGCATTTACCTTCCTGATTACTCATAATTGGCATGTTGTGCTTGCTTTGTGCTCACTTGTACCTTATTGGCATGTGATACTCCTTTGATATCTTTCATCATGCTTTTACCTTGCTTATATATCCATGTATCACATTGTTGTTCTTAATTTCCATGGGTGTATGACCTTGGTCTTGTCATCATGTGCTTGTGCTGTCTTGTATCCTTATTATCTTGCTCATGTTGATTCTTGCTTATGTATCCATGTATTAGACTGTTGTTTATTATTTTCATGGATGTATAAGCTTGGTTTTGTCATCAAGAGCTTGTACTAACTTGTTACATTTATCATCTTGCTCTTGTTGATTTTTGTCTTATGTATCCACTTGTTACTTGATTTCCATGTTAGCATTCTTTATCCATGGTTTGATCTCTAACATACTTATGCTTACTGGTTATTGTGCTTTATTGTTAATTGTGGATGCATGAGTCTTGCCATAGCTTTCACTAACATGCTTTGCCCTTGATTGTATATGTGATGTGTGATATGCTATGTGCTGTTTGCTTGCTCCTATGCCTTATTGTGGATTAAGGATAGTTTGAGCTTTGTCTTGTCTTGGATAGCATGTGCTGCAATTGATTTGTTTATCTTCATGCTCTTGTTACGAATTATTGATTATATGCTTTTATGAGCTTTAGATCATTTCTTTGCTATCCTTGTTAGTCATGTGTCTTGATCTTGCTTTTCCCTAGATATTGTTTCACTAACCCATACCAAGGCATATACTTTTTTTGTCTCTGTGGTGTAGTCTTTCATTTGAGAAGAAAAACATGTGGTCCAACAAGTGATATCATCTCAAGCTGTTGGTTCTTCTTCATTTGTGCATTCAATTCTGGCTATCACTTCTTGAAGACGAAGGAATTTGAGATGAGGATGATGGGTGAGTGCAACTACTTTCTGGAGCTTCAAGGAATGAATCTTCATTCATCATGACTACATCTCACTGCCAAGCAGTGCGACTCAGGTTCGAGCTTCTATACCTTACTTTTGTGTATGGTATCCCTAGTCTACCTTGCATAGCATCTGGTTCGTGTCAGGTGTTGGACTTGTTGTGTTCAGGGTAGATAGGAGGCTCTGTTCTAGCATGTGTCCTTTCTAGGCACTCTTTTTATCCTATGATTGCTAGGATGCACTCTTCTCACAGCCTAGGTCGAGTTTGTCTCCCAATCACTAGTCTTAGCAGGTTTTAAGCTGCCTGTAGGCTTTTTAGTGTTGGTGTTTCGCTCCCTAACCTTTCGAGTTGCTTTTCCTAGAGATCGTGTGGTGGTTGAAGTCTTTGTGCTTGTTTGTAGTGTTCAAGGCACTTTTGGCAGATCTCCTCTCAAAGCTTTTAGACCCAACAATGTTTGCCACCTTAAGAAGCGAGTTAGGGATAATTTATCCCTATGGGTTGGTTCGAGGGGGAGTTGGTTCGGTTCTGAACTTTCCTTGTTCATTTGAGCTTTTGTAGATCTTTTCTGATACCTTCTTCAAGTGGTATCTTCTTCAGATCCTTTTGATTTTTTTTGGGCTTTTAAGTCTTTTGTGCATCTCATTGTACCATATTGCATACATATGAAAAATCCAAAAAGATGCATTGTAATATAAGCTTTTCTGCTCATCTTTTAAATTGATGAAGCTTTGCTTATTACCCTCTTGAGCTTTAGTATTTCAATTCTTGCTCAAGATTGTGTCTAGTTCGTTGACTTGATAGAATTATCATGCTTTTACATGTGCAGCAATGTTTTTACTAAATGAGCTAGAACTTTTGAAATAACTTGAACTAAAAATTGCAATTTGTGGATCTTTTAGCTAGTTGCACAATTAGTGATCCTTTTGTGACATTGGCCCTATCAAAATTGCTTTGTTAGCTTTGGAATCTAGAATTGAACATGTTTGAGCTTTCAGTTCATTAAAGATTCTAAAATAGCCCTTGTGCAAAATAAAAAATGATCTCTTTTGTGCGAAAAAACTGATCTCACCAATTCTTTCTCATAAGACGGCTTGCCAATGCACTAGGCATGAATCAGGGGGAGTTTTGGATGACCTAGACCACTCTTTTAAGCTTTTTGTGCTTGAGATGGTCGCGGCAAGACTTGAGATCTAGCACATGGCTAAAAAGTAAATTGTCAAAATTGGTTGAAACTTAGGAAGAGGTTGTGGATGGCTCCTAGTCCAGGACCTTCTTTACTAAGATAGACCTTTAATCAACTTGAATATTCATTGCAAATAAAAAACAGTTGAAAATTGTGCTTTTGAGGTATTTTGAGCAAAATGATTCAATTCAGAACTTTTTGTCTCTAAAATGGTCTTTGCTAGTTTGGATCTCACATTGACATTACGACAAGGCCATTATCACTTTAGGATACTGTTGTTGAACTTGCTAATTTTGAAGCATTGTTTACTTTAATCCAACAACATGTGGTATTTGACTCATTAGCCTAGCTTTGCTATATATGTCTTAACATGATCTTGCTAGGTTTGTCGGGCTTGTTGTATCTTGATAATGGCGAAATGCCACTGTTCTTTTGGGTAATCTCCAAAGCTTTTTTACCTAAAATTAAAAAATCAAAAAATGAAACCACCATATTGCATTTCATGCATGCTCTTTCTTTGCTTCTTCCTTTCTTGTGCATTTGTCTTCTCGGATGAGAGGAAGGTATGATTCCTTGATGAATCCATTGTCAAAGGGGCAGAAGATATAGCGAAAATGTAATGTTAATAAAGAGCTTGTTGGTTATAGGGAAGAAGTTTTGTAAGAGGGAGAAGTTAGGAGCTTTTTGGAGAGAATTGGAGAAATTGAAAATTAAAAATTCTCTTTTGAAAAGTGATGATCATAGTGAGGGGGAGCATTCATTCATATTGCTTTCTTTTGGTCTTATTGTTTTTTCTGAACTTGAATTGCAAATCTTGAAGCCTCACAATGATCTAAGGTCAAATAGAACAATTGTTCTTTCATATGGACCTTGTCTTTGGCGGTCGAGCCGGCCATAGGCGATCGACCGCCAAGGGTGGCGGTCTGACCGGTTTTGGCTTGTTTATTTGGCGCGTGGCGGCGTTTTGTGTTTTGTTAGGTCAAGTTCAGGGTTATCATTGCATATGTGTTGCATGATGCATGTTTTGACTAACGTGGGTCAAGTTGTGGGGGTTGAGCCAGCGCGAAAAGGAGATGGATGGAGCGGGGATCAGGGAGGAGGGAGAGGAAGGACGTGGCAGCGCTGGATGGAGGAGCGGCGGCAGACAAAGGGACGCGTGGCGGAGGGGAAGAAGAGAGCGGTGGTGGAGTGAGGATTAGGGAGGGCGCGATGGCGGTGGAGGATGCAACACGATGGGATGGACGGATGGGAGGCGCCTGTAACATCCCAAAAATTGGGATTGTTTTCAAATAGGTAAAAATGAGAACTTTTAAAAACTTTTTATGGATCTTGTTGACAATTTCTTTTTTGGATTATATTGCAAGACTTATTGTCTAATAAATAAATTTGATAATCAAATTCTGGAAAATCCAAAATTCATTAAGAATTTAAAATGAATTGGAACAAGAGATGATAAATAATAATCCAAACCTAATTGATAATTAAAACAACTTGAAACAAAATATGATAATTAAAAATACAAACTTGGTGTAAGTATATTGTCAATAAAATAAGAAATGTTTAAATCATGTCTTGAAAACTTTCTTCACATCAAATAATAAAGGTACATACAAAGAGAAGCTTAAAAAATTTTAGAAAATTATAGAGAATATAAAACCCTAAAAAATTACAAAAATATATACATAGTGTCATAACCCTCCCCTAAAATTTTCATAATTTTTGGACTTACATTTCTATGACTGAAAATTACCTAAAGCCCACAGCCAATTTTGAGAAAATCGGGAAATAGAAATTCCTTTCTTCCCCTCCAATACTACAAAAAAGCTAATACTGGATGCCTCATCACAGACGGTTGCCGAAAACCGTCTGTATTACATGCAATCACAGACGGTTCTAGTTTGCTACCGCTCGTGTTACTAGTCGCGCTAAAACCGCTCAGGAAGAGGTAATATCACAGATGGTTCATGTTGAAAACCGTCTGTGAACTATCATAGACGGTTTCAATAAACAACCTCTGTGATACTTCACAGATGGTTTTAATAATGAACCGTTTGTGATATGAGACCATATCACGGACGGTTCCATTGTGGAACCGTCTGTGATAAGTATCACTAACGGTTCCATAATAGAACCAACTGTGATAAGTCTCTTTATTAGTACGAGACCGCTAGGGTTTGCGCTCTAACTCATCACTCCCCTCACACCCGAGTGACCCCGTCGCCGACACCGCCATGTATTCTTCCCGTCGCCGACGGTTGTGACACCACGGTTCACTGAACAAGACACTCGTACGGTAAGAGTGTCTTTTTCAGTGTCACCGTTGTGCCACAACTATAGTGACGCTGCGCCTTCCCCTCTTCCTCCTCCCCGGCTACCTCTCCACCGGCGATGTCGAGGTAAGACAGATCTATCACCTATTGGTTTGTGCTGTTGGTATTCATGTGAACCGAGCCCCTCCTCCCTCTCGTCGCTAGCTCCCGCACCTCCGGATCAGGCTCACTCCTCCCTGCGCCGCCGGATCAAGATCCCAGTCCTCCCTCGCTGCGCCGCCAGCCTTGGCTCCTCCTCCCTCACGCAGCTCCGGCTCCTCCTCCCTCTCACCGTCGGCTCATTGCGCCACCTCGGACCTCCTCGTGCCTCCAACCTCTCGGCTCTAGCTCCCACTAACGCGTAAGTCCCTTCTTTGTCTTCTTGATGTTGTCCGTTGTTGGTTGATCTTGATGGTGATGGCGAGAAATCTTGTAAATGTGTAATACATACATATAGAGAGAAGTAGAGAAATCATAAATATAAATGAATGCAATGATCATGTAGATGCTTGTTGGCTAGTGGCTCCTTGCTAGCTGTTGAACTGCTCAATGATGTTAATAGTCTTATGCTGAAATTGAATTGATAATTAGTTCATATTAATAGTCCCCTTGCTCTGTGATGTAAACTGAGGGCTATTGGTGTATGTGCATTCTATGCATCTTGCTTAGTTCATGCTATGGGTTCAGATTAACAAAAATGAATGGGGATGGTGGGTTTGGTTAATGCTCTCTGATGGATACTGAGGGTTATTGATGCCGATTCTAGCTTTGTGCTTGGTTGGCTTACATTGGATGTGGTTCGGATGGGGCTTGGCTGCAATTAACTTTTCAGATTTGTAAAGGTTAGGCTTGGTGTGTATTGTATTCGAAAACAAGACCAAATGAGTCAAAAACTACTACAACACCTCTTCACCTGTCTCTCGCCATTCATTTCACCTTTATGCGTATGCTGTGTTCATCTTGGTCAAGTTCTCTGCCTTGTGTCCGTGTATGTCCTACCATTCCATTCATAATCTCTTCTCTATAAAGTCTCCAAGTAGTGGCTGCTTGTGCCATTAAAACCGGCATCATATATATATATATATATATATATATATATATATATATATATATATATATTAGTAGTCATATGACCACTTTTGGATATATATATCCACATAACATGAGAAGGATGAGACAGTAGCCACGGGCAATTTCATTGAGCCCATGCAGGTTTAAGAAGTATGGATGCAAGGAGAGCGTCAGGACATCCAATTATTTGGATGTTGTCGATAGGTAATTGCACGTCGCTATGTTGAGAAAGTGAGATGGCCTTGGCAGTATTCCGGTAGTAAGTGGCATCATCTATCAGCAACCAACAATTCTTGAGCATGTAATTATGTTTAAACCCAACAAGAACACCAAGCAACAAGTTGAGAATTCTTTTGAAATGTGGGAATGGTTGCTTGTTATTCTTGTTGGGTTTAAAGAATGGTTGCTTGGTGTTCTTGTTGGGTTTAAAGACGATTACATGCTCAAGAATGGTTAGTTGCTGATACATGATGCCACTTCCCAGTCGGAATACCTGCGCATCCACGTCACTTCCTGAACATAGCGACGTCCAATTACCTATCGACAACATCCTGGTAATTGGATGTCCTGACGCTCTTCTTGCATCCATACTTCTTAAACCTGCATAGGCTCAATGAAATTGCCCGTGGCTACTGTCTCATCCTTCTCATGTCCGTGGACGACTTCTAAAGTGGTCGGTGACTACGAACAATATATATATATATATTTATGATGTCGATTTTGATAGCACAAGCAGCCACTGCGTGGGGCTTTATAGAGAAAAGTCATCACAGACGGTTTCAGCCACAAACCGTCTGTGATATATACTTATCACAGACGGTTTTATCTACAAACCGCCCGAGGGTTTCGACCGAGCCGCCTGTCGTTTAGCCTTGCCCATGCCACAGTCACCTCCACGCCCATGCCGAGCTGCCTCCGAGCCCCATCCCCATAGCAAAGGCCATCGCACCAAGTGCATCAACGCCCCTGTGCTCTTCGCAGCCCATCCTCCTTTGTTGGTTTAGTTGGAGTGGAATAATTCTGGCAATGCCATATCATCGTCTGATGTTGAAGCCATTCATTCCCTGATGCATCTTGTACATTGATCCCCACGCGACTTTGTAAATCCGGTGACTAATATAAGGATATGATGGCGCTCATGGGTCATGCAAGTACTCACGTGGATTAATTGTGGTCGTTTCGGAAATCTCGGTCCTACCAAGCAGAACTAGCGAGCTTCTCTCTATAAATACACAAACCAGAAACCCTTCAAGCAACAAGAGTCGAGACTAGGATCAAACGCGACTGGGCAAGATTTGGGATGGTCGCCAAGAGGATGGTGGCCACGGGTACCGGGGGGGGTGGGGTGGGCGGTGTAGTGGTGGTGGCGGTGCCACCGGGAGGAGGCGGCAGCATAGGCGGTGCCCAAGGATGGGAAGTCGGGGGAGGTAGGGGAGCTTGGGCGGCCGTGGTGGCAAGGCGGGCGGCCGGTAGTGGAGGAGAAGGAGCTACGACGGCAAATAGGGAGAATGGGGGTGGGGGAAAAGTGGAGGGCCAAGGGGGACGGGCGGTGACAGGGTTGGTTGGGAAGGCGCATGCAGGCTGGTGAGGGGGCGTGGTGGCAGTGCGGAGAAGCGTGAGCGACAGCGTCCGGCGTGGAGCGTGGCGACGATGCATCAGGAGTGTGTCCCGGGCGCACGCGGCTGGGAGAGAGGAGGGGAGAAAGGGGGGTCTAGGCGAAGAAGCTCGGGTGTTGTAGCTTTGCTCAGTGGAGGAGAAGAGAAATGGTGGGGGAGGGGGAGAAGGGAGGAGCACTGGGCTTCTTATAGCCATTCAAGGGGGAGGGGAGGCCTGGGGGAGAGCAAGCTGGGGGAGGAAGCGACACCATGCGGGGAGGCGCGGTGAGCGGGTGCGGTGTGCCCCAAAGCACACTCTGGTGCGGGCGTGCATGCTCTAGGTGCCACGGGGAGGCAGGGGTGGCTCGAGCCGGGCCAGAGATATGGCAAGAGAAGAATGGGCTAGGCCCACGAGGATTTGGGATTTGAATTCTTTTGAAATATTTTGGGAGATTTTGATTGCATTTTGAAGTTAAGAAGAAACTGTGAAATTCTTTAAAAACACTGAAAACGAGATGCTACAATTAATCACCATGATTTGCTTGAAGTTGCAAATTTGTTGGTTTAGTTGGAGTCGATGAATTCTGCCAATGCCATGCATATTGCCATGTGATGTTGAAACCATTCATTCCCTAGTTTGTACACTGGTCCTCACGCACTGTAAATCCAATGACTAATATAAGGATCGAGTAGGATTGGCTTCGGCGGATCTGAGCCATTGGATCCGAGAAGAATGGCGTAGCTCAACCGTACAGTGGTGCTACAGCGCTCATGAATAGCACTGCATTGTAGTGTTTTTGTTACAGTGCAAAGCGCGATCTCATCTGTTGGACCGAAAAGGCGACTAGAGGGGGGGGGTGAATAGGAGCACGATCTCTTTTTCACCTTGATTGAATTCAACACGATTTTCACTTTGATAGATATAAAAGCTATAAATATCAATATACAAGCACAGTGGAAGACTTGTATTGAATCCAATCAAAACCCCGAAGCAAATAGACCAAAATCACAAAAACTCAAAACCTAAAGAGTTGGGCGGTTAGACCTCCATGTAGTTGGCGGTCTGACCTTTAGAAATCGGTCAGACCTCTAGCTAGTTGGCGGTCTGACCTCTAGTACAATGAACAGTAAAATCAGCTCAAACTCAAAATCCCAAATTGGTCAAACTTTTGATTCACAACTCCAAACTTCATGAAACTTGGAACATACCTTCTTTAGAATGTTAGGAACATTTTTTCCGTTTGAGTGAAGGTTACTTCAAAACCGAGCCAAATACGAAAACGGTGATTGAGAGGATTCCGTGGGAGGAATCAATCCAAGATGGCTAAGGATGGTCTCCCATACGTCCTAGCACCCTCAATCACAGAAAGAATCAAGCCAAAAGCCCTCAAGAGCAAAACCCCTAAAATCACCATTTCTTTCACCAAAACCAGGGCAAAATCAAACTTAGATCTAAAAGCTTGCTCGTGGGTGGATGATGATCAAGATGACCTTAGATCATACCCCACACATCCCAACAAGCAAGATCACAGTAAGATCCCAAATAAAAACCTAAGAAACACCAAAAATCCCAAAAGCATTAAAGAGAGAGCAAGAACAAGATAGAACTCAACTTGAGGGAAATCTTGCATGGATTGATTAGATAGATTGTGTGTTTACAGCCACTCCACCATGGAGGACAAAGTTCAACACTTGAGCACTCAAATCAATCCATCTCTTATGAATCCTAGCCTCTCCACTTTCCTCTCCTAGCCCTAAATCCCAAATTAGGGTTTTTAGAATCAAAAGGATTGAGGGTTACAACCAGCACCCTCCTCTTTTATAGTGGAGGCTAGCCCTAGAGAGACATTCCAAACGGGCACCCGTTAAGCCCACACATAAATGGGTTTCACTCACGCACGCTTCTCAAAGCGCTGTCTTCATCTTCTCTTGACCTAGATCGCCTCTCCTTGCGCCATCTTGCACTGCGGTTTCTCCAAGGCCAAGAAGGTGGTTTCGCACACCACCACTTACCACTTTTCTGGTATACGGCAATTTCCCAAAATGTCCCTCTACTAACCTTTGGCGATTCCTTCGTCTCGAAGCATCTCCCATGCTCCGTCATTATCCATGTGGCCCCAATGACTTCCCGCCAAGCCTCTCACGTGTCCGGATCCCATCGAACCATCCTCGCTTGCAACTGGGACCAAGTCACTTGGCGCACCACATGTCTCACCATAACTGTACCCAGCTTCCTTGACCGTTCAGGAGTTGAGCCTCAGCTCCTCCCTGAGCCTAGTCCGAACCTCAACTCCTCCCTGAGTCTAGTCCCGATCAACCTTGCCGCTGCCGTCATATTCATCACCGGTAGCTTCCTCTTTGGTTCCTTGTCTTCTCGGCTTGTAAGCACTCCGCTAGCCTCAGTCATCTTCCAGCACCACCTCGATCGTTCTGGACCTCGGTTCTCCTAACCTAGTCCCGATCTAGTCCGCCTCACCATGACCTAGTTCCAGTGTCCTACAACCATCGCAAACAAGCAAACTGTTACCAAGGTAGTTAGAGTCGAGATCCTAAGTTGGATCGATTTGCCTTTGGTAGGAACGAAATCGTAGTATCGAATCGTAGAATTGGCGATTCTACAGAATTGTAAAAATACACATATTTCACACCTATACTATAAGTTTGTATGATTCTTATATGGTTTACCACTTGCATGTTCCTTAAAAGCAGCTAGACATACTCTAGGAATAAAAATAGCTTATCATTATCAAGCTTAAGATTACTCATGTCATAATATAGATATTTGTACTAGCATTACCACACTGATACAATATTTTGCATGCTCCTTGTTTATTTATAATTTCATTCTCAGAAATTAATATCAACAAATTTTGCTCTAAAACAAAATATCAGCAAAGCTTGGCCTATAAAAAAATTGCCCTAAGTCTCTACGAGTAGGATCGACAGGCTGTCGTGGGTTCATAGAACCGTAAGACTCTAAGAGTAGGATCACGATCCTAACTACCTTGAGTAGGATCGGATCGATAGTGTCACTTGGATCGACAAACTGTCGTGGGTTCGTAGAATCGTAAGACTCTAAGAGTAGGATCGCGATCCTAACTACCTTGACCGTTACGTAGCACCGCACGATATGCACAATCATCAATTCACATAATTGATGAGGCATGAGCACATACCTTAACAAAGGCTTTTGCTCAAACTTCGTCTTCTATGGTTCTAGTCCATCTTGCGCCTTGTTTGAGTCCAACCATCTCACCCGACATCCACGACCGTTCTGGACCTCGGTTCTCCTAACCTAGTCTCGGTCCTCCTCATCGTTGACCATAGTTGATTCCAAGCCACCTGCACAATAATAGACCAAGTAACCATTTTCGGGCACAAGTTCTTCACAACTTGACCCATGTTAGCTAAAACATACATCATGCAATATCTATGCAATAAAACCCATGAACTTGACCTAACCAACAAATATTGCCGCCAAACTGGCCGATGAAACAAGTTAAAACCGGTCAGACCGCCACCCATGGCCGGTTTGACCGCCTAACGCCATCGATTGCCACTGTTGGCGGCCGACCGCCTTAACATGGACTTAGCCAAATTTCAACTTAGAAATCCGAGACTTCTCTGGAAATTTCAAACGAATAGAACTTTTGACACGAAGCTCCAAAAATTATGAGACCAAGTGTAGGAGAATCCCCTCTCTTGCCTACACCCTCTATTTTGTGCCCAGCTCCAAACTCAAAAATCTATTATGGCCGGTCAGACCACCACCCAATCGCCGGTCTGATCGCCAGTCACTTTGCTTGAGCCTAACTCGAGGCCTGGCCGGTCTGACCGCTGCACTGGCCGGTCTAACCGCCACACATTGGCTAGTTTGACCGCCTGAGACTTGACAGCACAAGAACTTTGACGAAAACACGTGTTTCAACAAACCTTCAATGCCATTGCCAATTGTATCATCATCCTAAGATCGTGAGCATATCCCCATGATATCCACATCATCTTTTCTTTTCCATCCGATGGCTACTACGCAATGTTATGGTACTGTAGCACTAGCACATTGCTCAGAGTATGCATTTCCCATCAAGTACCACACCCATCCAATCATATGATGGCGCTCATGTCCACTACTACAGAAAAGGTTTTCACAGACGGTTCAAAAACATCATCACAGATGGTTTTGTGAGCCGTCTGAGTTTATGGGTCAGTAATGACATGAGGGGGATGTGATTTCTCATGTGAAGCTCAGAGCGAGAAGGGTAAGCGGCGTGCAAGCAACTCCTGTGCATTGCGATGTCGCACTAGTGCGGGGCATGGTGTGGGACGGCGAGATGACGCGGAGAAGGTGACGCGAGAGCGTGGTTTCCAGATGTGGCTGGGGCGAGGATGACGTAGACATGGGCGACACGACTGGGGTTGTTGAGCGGCGTGGGTGGTTGAGCGAGGACGGCGGTGTTGTGGCGTGGTGCACCACGCGAGCGGCAAGAGACAACATGGCACAGGGCAGAGAGGACAGTGATGACGTGGCGGGCGGTGGCGTGCGTGATGAGGCGGTTGGCATGGTGCAAAGACAACAAGCGGCGGCGATGGCGGGAGCAAAGTGGCATGGGATGGGAGCATGTGAGGGTCTGGCTGCGTGGCACCAACCGCGGCCATAGGAGGAAGAAACGGGGAAGGAGGAAGACGCTGGCGGGCCGAGGAGGAAAAAGGAGGAAAGAAAAGAAAAGGGAAAGAAAGAGAAAAGAAAAAAAAGGGAAAAAAGGAAAGTAGACTAGGCTGGGTGGTTTTCGGCCAAGACCCAAAAATTCGTACACCGATGAAGTGCAACTAAAATTTTTTAAAAATCCCTTATTTTTAAATAATTTCAAATGTTCAGAATTTTTGGGGTGTTACAAAAACTTACAAATACACCTTCTAGTCTAAAAATAGTTGTCATTTTAGTTTTGTTCTTCGAGAACCCACGGGCGATCTGCGTGCCTTTTCACTGAAGGAAGAAGAAAGAACAACGTGGGCTAAAACAACGCAACACAATTGAGAGTCAACTGCTGCTCTGACATCCGAAATCGAATGTCAGACCCGGATTCCGAGAATCCAAATCCTCTGTGAAAACACTGTGCTATTCCCTGAATCAGTAGATAGCACTCACAGATACATTATTGAATCAAATTATACACGGCGTAGATAAAACAATACCATTCATTAATTAACACATCAGAGTTTACGTAGACCGCATCGGGTCGGGTTTTACAAAAGAGACGAACAAGGCTAAAGATTACATTACAAAAGCGGAAGCGACAACGGAAGCAAAAGGGGTTGAGCACATCTCTCCACAGGCAAGCGATTGGGAAAACCCGTGTGCGTCCGATATTAACCAAGGACTTGGATAATATTGGATGCACGCAAGCACCAATGGAGTCAACTAGACTGGGGCGAGACTAGAACGACTAAAGACTAGACTATGCTTCATTCATTCCAAGGCCTCCAACTTTAGGATCCTCGTAGTAGTCGTAATTCTCTAGATTTCCTGCTTCTAAGGGTTTTGGGGGAAAGAGCGAGAATGAGCACAACTTTCGTGCTCGCGAGCCAACACACAATGCAATAATATACATGCAAGGCTTAACAAGGATGGCTCTAGTTCTTTTATTTGCTAAAGCAATGTTTTGAATTATCATAATTACAAATTCCTATCACTTAGCATTTTAACAAATTGCATTTTAATAAAGAGAGTAATTGTGCAATATTTATTTTAGTAGAGGCTCCCTTCGGCGGAAACTCTACCATATGCATCTTTTTTTGATTGGAGCTGCCTACAATTACCACCATCGCTGAGCTCGACGACTCAGGTAAAATCCAACACAAGGCTTGGTGAGCCCTTCCACCATTTTCCATACCACCCACAAAGTTTTTGAAATAGAACTAACTCAAGTTAAGATTCCCATGTCTGCATTTGACCGTAGGCACGGCTGTTTAAACAGTTTAGACTCCGTAGAGGTTGTACACTGTGCCCACAAGAGATAGTCATACTCATTACCCTACACGATTCCTTAGTCATGTAGTTGAGTGACCGTCACAGTAACTTTTCAAACTACCTTGCCCTTTCCGTCATCTCACCCATATGGGGTTGCGCCCATACGTTGTTCGGGATCGTTGTACACGCAGCGTTGGGTGTAGATTTGGACTACCCACAACTACTGGCAACCTCACCTATTCAGGCTGGATGTACCGCAAGCTTGCGCATTTTCCCTTTTTTCCACCGTGTGAGACACATTCAAGGTTTAATAATTTTACTAAGCCAAGTTGCACTTTGCAGACTTGTGGTTGTACTTGTTTAACACGGGAGGTCGTGACAAGATTAAGTCCTTAGGGTTATTTGGGCGATTCATTCCACAAACCAACCATTCTCGTGCTCCCCGAGCACCTACCGCCTCACCATCCGCCCAGATAGAACTAGCAATTAGGGTTTTTGAGGAGTAAACCAAATTATTCCAAACCTTTTAGTCAATGGACCACCAATGACTACCCAAATCATTTTATGTTTGAAGAATGATGATTGGGGTATTTTAATACCCCAGTACTTAAGCAAGACTAGCATGTCGCTTAAGTACAACCCATAACTAGTATTACCATATAGTAACTAGGGTGACAAGGATTAATGGATTCAAATTATCAAGGATGGCATATTAATTAATTAATCAACAAGTGGGTGTTTAACTACCTTAAGGTTTAACATACATTTGATTAAAGAATTAAAGCATGCAATTTTGATAATTTAAATAAATATAATTTGCATAAAATGTAGGCTCAATATGATCAAAGTATTGACTCGCCTTGGATATAGGTAAGAGGATCATAGTATTCTTGTGCTTGATCAACTTGGAGATCCTCCGCGTCGTCGAATCCTAATCGGATGATCGCACCGAAAAAAGCCACAAACAAGCAAAGAGAGCAAATAAATAATAAAGAACAACAAATAAACTCCAAAATAAACAAGACCTATGCCATTAGCAAGATCTTGAATTAAAATTTTTTTAGGAATTTAATTTTTAATTTTTGGAGTTATAACGGAGGAGAACGGAATTAACAAAGATGGAAAAGGAATTAAATTAAAAGAAAAGGAGAGGAGAGAGAGTTGGGTGCATCCAACAGTGCGTGGACTCAGTTCATGCGCCTAGGTCCATGGGCTCATGGTGAACAGTGCTGAGGCGGGCCCACTTGGAAGGGAGATTGAGGGAGGGAAGGCCATCTACAGGTGGGGCCTGCCGGTTCATTCCCATTCCTTTCGTTTATAGCGAAAGAAAGCGAGCGGGCTCGGCGGCCAGAGGCAAGCGGCGCCGGCGGGAGGAGGTGGCAAGGCGATCAAGGGCCGTGAGCGGAGTCACCGGAGGGCGGCGGACCCATTGGAGGTGGCGACGGCTTCGGAGAGGGGAGAGAGTGGCGGCGGCGAGGCAAGAAGATGGCGGCGGCTCCACGGGCTTGTGCGGCGCCGGAGATGGGGTGGTGGAGCGGTGAAGCTTACGCG
Source organism: Phyllostachys edulis (assembly GCA_036346405.1). Lineage (NCBI taxonomy): Eukaryota > Viridiplantae > Streptophyta > Magnoliopsida > Poales > Poaceae > Phyllostachys > Phyllostachys edulis. The sequence continues at coordinate 8,141,457 of CM070561.1, read as the reverse complement.
TGCATGGGCGGCGCGGGAGCTTGGGGAAGCCAGCGGCGGGGTCAAGACGGCTCGGGGGCGACCGTGGCGGCCTAGCAGCGGCGGCCGGGAGCCGACGGGAGGAGGTGCCGGTGGCGGCACGTCTCGACGATGGGGAAGGAGCAGGGAGGAGGGTGACGGCTTCCTTGGGCCTTGAGGCTCATGGTGACACGGTCTCCAGAGGCAGAGGCTCACCGGAGCGTCCGAATGGCGGCGTGGCACAACGGCCAAAGAACGGAGCACGGCGGTGCTCTGCTTCGAGGAAGAAGGTGAGGTGGGGAGGGGGAGACAAGGGGAGTGCGCTGGGGAAAGCAAGGGGGCTCTTATAGCGGAGCAAGGAAGCAATGGAGCCATTGGAGGCATGGAGATGCACACGGTCCCGAGGGCGACTGGCATGGGCGGCCTGGGCGAGTCGGCGACTTTGGCGGCCTGGGTGATGCGATGAGACGAGAGCGTGGGGTGGTAGGGAGCAGGAGTAGGCATGGGCATCGTGATGGCGTCATGGCCTGACTCCGGAGGCCAGGGCAGGTGGGCGACGGGATGGCGGGGTAGGCGCGCACGGTAGGAAGGGCGCAGGCGCGTGGACCGGGTGGCTCTGGTCATGGCGCCAGCGTCATGGCGACATGACGAGGCGGGAAGGAGCAGGTATGCTGCATGGGCAGGTGGAGCACGAGGATGGCAGAGCCGGAGTAAACGCAGAGCGATGTTAGCTCCCTTGCGTCGCACGGGATGGGTGCGGCCAGGCGAGCGGGTGGTGCCAAGGTTGACAAGTGGTGGTGTGGGCGGAGGCTGCAGCGGCACATGGGTGGCAGGGAGCAATGACTTCAATGGCTAGAGTAGGTGGTGGAGGCGACGGGGTAGCGCAGAGGAGCTCGTGGGCATCACAGGAGAGAGAGGGCGCCTGGGCGGGTGGAGAAGGCGACAAGGCAAGCGGTGACACGGGGCAAGCGTGGCGCTGCAGGTGTGGTGACGAAGGGCGCGATGCAGGGGTGACGCGACAGTGCGATGGGCATGGCGTCATGGCGGCAAGCGCGACGTAGCGCCATGGGCACGCGAGCGACATGCGCGCGCAGCTGTGGCTTCGGCATGGCGTCACTTGGCGCAGCAAGGACGGCGTTGGGGGGAGCGGCAAAGGCCTGGGGCTGGCAAGGAGCAGTGGGAGGTGACAAGGCGACGCGCAGGCACATGCTTGTAGCGGGGTGGACGCGCACGGCAAGGACCAGGAGCTCGTGGCTGGCGCAGGCGGCGCTAGCGATGGTAGGGGGCCAGTGGCAGCAGAGGCGGCCAGAGGAGGAAGGAGAGAGGCGTCCGTTGTGGCTTGACCGGGGAGGAGGAAGAAGCCGGACGGGGAGGCCGGGCCAGGAAGTGGCCGAAGAAAAAGGGGCCGGGAGCACTATTGGGCCAAGCGGGCCAAGAAAGGAGAATAGGCCAGGTGGACTGGAGGCAAGGTGGGCTTGGCCCAGAGGGAAATGGCCGAAGGCCAAGGGGCAAGGTGGCTGGGCCACGGGCCAAATGAAAGAAGAAGGCTGGAGGTGGCTTGGGCCACACGGGCCGGGAAAGGAAAATGGGCTTGGCCCAAAAGGAGATGGGCTGAGTCCGAAAGAAAAGGAGGTCAAAAATGAGAAGGCCCGAGAATTCAAAAGAGTGGAAAAACTCAAACCGGACTTTGAATTTCAAATGTTAAGAACATTACATTTGAAACACAAACCGGAGAAAAAAGAAAGGAAGTTTTCGCAATTAGTTTGATACTTTGAATTACGGCGAAGAACGAAAACCGAATGGTAAACACTATTAATCGTCCGAAAAACGGCACGTTACATCGAATACTAACATAAAACAGAGACGAAGAGAAATAAAGAAAAACAACCTAAATACAGCACACTCCACAACAACTCAACTATTCTTAAGCATTGAGCGACTTATCGATGCACGGTGGCTCTCGCCGTCTCCACATATCACATTCTTCTTTAATCTCTTTTACCACAACCGTTAATTAAGTCTCTGGAAGAATTCCTGAACACCCTTTGATTGCGCTCTAACCATATAGTCCTGATTAAAAGGATGATTATTGCATTGATGCTATTCAACGATGAGAAGATATTAAACCAAACTTGCCTTGAAAAACTGCACTGAATGTGTGTAGGTGACATTAGGTCATATACAATGGGGTTACATCAGTTGTCTATAGTCTCTGACACGTAGGATTTAAGCTGATATGAATGAAAGAGAATAAAGAGAGAGAAATGTGATGTCTACAATCCTGTAGCCGACTGTAGCACCAGAACCAAAAAAACGTATTAAAAGATTGTGTGTTGTCTACAATCCTATAGCCGATTGTGTCATCATAATTCATTTTATAAGCTGCCTTTAGTGCTGTCTGCAGATGACATAGAAAATTGCTATAGACAACAGATGTCTGTACCATTGTACATACCCTAGTTTTTTCTTCTTGAGAACAGAGCACAAACAGCGAGTGGTGAGGAGTGTCTTTGAAGCCTGTCGGCAGTCCAGCATCGATCATTAAGCGCTAACCATGCGGAACACTATACTTCAATGGCGCACTTGTTTTCCAAACTTGTTTTCCAAACTTGTTTGCTGCAGACCTCACTGAATAGACCTATACCATTTAGTTCAGTAGATGAGGTCATTTTAGTTTACTTCACATATATACGGTAAGAAAGGACTGCATAATAACTCTTCAGTACTTCAGCTTATGTAGCCGGTGAGCAAGAAGGCCTAATATTGGAGAGACCATTCCTGATTGGTGAAGCAATGAAAGCCGGCTCCATCTTAGACATCGAAGCGGAGTTCAAACTTGTGGACAAGATGAAGATGGAGCTGGTACAGCATTCTGATCATGGTAGATTACATCAGTTAGAGAAGGCAAAAATGAAGGATCTTGGCATGAACAGGTATGGCCAAATATATTTACCTCTCAAAAGAACACATAGGTAGAACCTTGTGGATATGACTCACCATTCAACACATATATAACACAATATGATATATGTGGTATCCGAAATTTTGTAAAAGGGCTAAGCACTTCGGATGGCCAAATGTGTATGTGTTCACAAACTTGAGAGGTGACCTTCCGGTTGTAATAGTCCGGCCAAGCATAGTGAGCAGCATATACCGGGACCCATTGCCCGGATGGATACAAGAGACAAGGTACTTAAAAATATAATATAATATATTTCTATTTAATTCTAAACTTAGTGCGTAAACTAATTAAGGTACTCCCTTAGGTCCAAAAAAAAATGATTTCTTATCTGTGCAAGTTAAACGTGCTCTCTGAAATTCCATCCATGACGCATGTATTTGTATGTATTGAAATTTTGATACAAGAAAAAGGTATAGGTATATTCATCGTGGAAGACCATGAAATGCCAGCCAAAAAAACCGACATGCTTTCTTACCGGAAGCATAGATAAGGAAGATTGAATCAACGTCAATGACTATATATTACATTTTATTTACAGGACAATCGATACTGTAATTGATGCCTATGGCAAGCGGGCTCTTCCATGCTTTATTCGTGAAGATAATGTCATTTTGGATGTGGTGAGTATAGCATGTTATGGCACCAATTCATAGTGAGAATTATATATTACTATATAAGCAACATATGTACGAAAACAGAAATGCCATTGTTACATCCAACAGCTCTTGGATCCACAATAGTAGCACCGGCCTTCTGTGACTCACATGTTTGCTTTCATTTTTATATAGATCCCAGGAGATATGGTGGTAAATGCCATGATGGTAGCCATGGTCACTCACTGGAATGAGCATGCACAGATAATATATCATGTGAGTTCGTCCCTTCGGAACCCGCTCACTTATTCTACATTACTGGCATCAATGTACCACTACTTTTCTGCAAAGCTTCGGCTGGAAAAGACAGGGAGGACCATCCAATATAAAAGGTTGTTCTTGTTCAACAAGTATGTGCATTTTTATGTGTACATGTTCCTACTCTACAGGTTGCCCTTGGAGGTTAGAGTCCTTGCATTAATTCTTCATTAACTTGTGCTTCTATATGTTACCATCGTTACGAAATGAGATGGAAATGACACATACATTCTCTTCTTGATAAATGTACACGCAGATATTTCATATACAATCTGCGGGGTTGTTTTCAGAACGTTACAATAGGCAAAAAAGAAGCTACTACTTGACAATGCTTACTGCAAAGTTCTATGCCCCATATGCCTTCTTTAAAGGATGGTAAGCTCAGTTTTTGCTGTGTTATCAAATAATTTTGACTTGCCTAGGGTATGATTAGACATGCAAAGTGGATTTTGAGATACTAATACCTTTTTCCAAAAAAAAATTTAGACAATATCACCACAACTTTTACTATAGTTCATTTCTTACTGCTAATGGTGGTTTTTTGTGCTGCTTTTGTTAATATTCTTGTTTTGAAGCTTTGATGACTCAAATGCGGAAAGGTTAAGGGTGGTAACTGGCAAAAATGACATGAAAACCGACCTATTTGACTTTGATCCGAGGTCTATTGATTGGGATATGTATTTCTATTGCATTCACATTCCAGGTCTCCTAAAGTATGCCAAGAAAGATTACAGGACGGTAACTAGCTCTAGAACAAAGATACATTCCTCGATATAGTAAGATATGTAATTGTGTACATGCAAATTCACCAAGCCAAACAATAAGGTGATGCATGGTTTGTCGTTGTTATGTGTATGCGTGTGCGCGCGCATTCAGCACAATGTGACCCATGTTAATGTTGTTATCTGTGTAACGATGAAAAATGGGGAAAACTAGTCTCACTTAATTTATACGATGTTATGTACCTTTGTAGCATCACAAAGTTGTAGAATGCGTGCTTCACAATGATGATACCATACTTTGCGATACTATGTTACCTTTCATCCGATGCAAAATTGTAGCATCACAACCACCGCATCGCACTACCCCATTGTAACATCCCGTTTTCGGAGGGTAAATAGTGTTACTATTTCGATTTTTGCCGTATTTGAAATTAGCAATTAGTTTCGAAAATCTTCTAGCTTCTTTAAGCTCGGGTTTGTGTGTCAAATATCCTCGAAACCTGAAATTCAAATTCAAGTTGAATTTCCTCCCTTTTCAGTTTTTGGCCCTCTTTCACATTTTACCCTTCCTCCCTTTGGGCTCAGCCTTATTCTCCTTCTGGGCCGGCCCAACTTCCTGTGGGCCTCCTTTCCTTCTTTCTTGGCCCATCCGGCCCAATGCCCTTGGCCTTTCCTTCTGGCCCACTCGGCCCAGCAGCCCAACCGGCCTGCCTCCCCCGGCCATTTCCCTTGGTCATTTCTTGGCCTGGCCTCCCCACGCCTTCTTCTTCCTTTACCGTAGCCGAGCCCTCCCCTCCTTGGTTCTCTCTCCCGTGACGCCTTGGCCACTGAGGTCGCCTGCCACCACGAGCCCTCTGCAACGCCCACGCTCCCTCTGACCGCGCGCACGAGCTCCTGCCGCACCCACTCCTTGACCATCGAAGACCTTTGGCGCCCCTCCTAGCCCTGTCCTCTCCACCATGCACAGCCATGATGCCACGCCCGCCCGATCCGAGCGTCATGCTCACGCCACCACGTCAGCTTGGAGTTACAAGTTGTCGCTCCCTCTGCTGCGCTCACCTACCTCTCGCCCTGTCACCTCCGTGCACAGATGCCCACGCCGACGCCGCTCCTCGGGACCAAGCACCGCCTAGCCACCCAGCCCCAACGGCTCTCCCCTCCGCTCCCTTGGTATAAAGAGGCCCCTGTGCCCTTGTCCTCCCCCATGCCTTCCCTTTCTTCTCTGGGTAAGTCCATCAAAAACCACTGCTTCCTTTTGTTTCAGCCAGCGCCGCCTCCACCGCCGTCTAGTCGCCTCTGTGCCGCCACCCCGTCACCTCGCGCCCTCGGCAACTAGGAGCAATTCCCCCCTAAATCCCCTTGAGAATTGTCCACCGTCGCCACCAGAATCGACCACCTTCACCGCCGTTGATCTACCTCCTTCGGCCACCTCCCTCCCCGTTTCTTGGCTTGGTGAGTTCCTAGAGCCCCCTCCTAGCAAGTGCTCTCACCCACTTAGGCCATGAATCACCCGGGTGCCACCGTGGCTTTTGCCACCACGCCGCTGCCACTTCTCCACCACCCGTCGCCGGCTATAGTCCTCCTCCGGCCCCTATTGACGACCTGGTGAGACCGCCTCGCCGTGCGCCACCCCGTGCTCCCCTTCCCCAGCGCCGACCGCCATCGAAACTCCTCCGCCGCCATGGCTGTGCCACCGCCGCTGCCTCCAAGCTCCACTGCCGCCGCTCTAGTACCTCGCCGGCTGTGCCACCATCGTCAATGGGTCCGCCTTGCCAACGGCTCCCCAACCCCATCCTTGTTCGGTGCCGCCGCTCCCTCCTCTACCGGCGTCGAAGTCAGGCCATGCTCGCCAGTGAAAGCCCCCGCGCGTGTCACGCTCGGACAGCCCTGTTCACCCGTGATTAAACCCTAACCGCTGTCATTAAGGCGTGATGATTGGTTAGCCTTTAGTGGCTGTCCTAACCGCCAACTAAAAACCCCCTTCACCCACTGCCTCGCGGGCCTGCATGAATAGTAATGACGGCCATTTATTTAAACCGCCCAAGATACCCCTCCTTTCAATGATAAGTGGGCCCCCACTGCCTTCACTGTTCCCGTGGGCCGGCGCCTCTTGCACATAGACCCGGTCCACGCATTGTTCTCGTGCGCTGTGATACTATGCTGAAGGCCCCACGTGTCAGCAGGACACCCTCTCTCTCTCTTTTCTGAATTAATTCAAATTTAATATTTGGAAGCTCCGTTCTCCTTCGTTCTAGCTCTAAAAATTATGAAATTTGTTTCTAAAATTTTTTAAATTCAAGATCTTGCTAATGGCATAGGTCTTGTTTAATTTGGAGTTCATTTGATATTCTTTTTGTATTTATTTGCTCTCTTTGCTTGTTTGTGACTTTTTTTGGTACATTCGTCCGAATAGGATTTGAAGACGCGGCAGACCTCTAAGTTGATCAAGCCCAAGAATATCAAGACCCTCTTGCCTATAACCAAGGTGAGTCAATGCTTTGATCATATTGATCCTACATTTTATGTAAATTATATTCATTTAAATTACCCAAAATTGCATGCTTTAATTCATTTATCAAATGTATGTTAAAGTTTAAGTTAGTTAAATACCCATTTGATGATTAATTAATTAATTAATATACCATCCATTGATATTTGAATCCATTATTCCATGTCACCGTAGTAACTATGTGGTAAATACTAGTTATATGTTGTACTTAAGCGACATGCTAGTCTTGCTTAAGTACCGGAGTATTAAATACTCCAATCATCATTCTTCAAACATGAAATGAATTTGGGTAGTCATTGGTGGGCCATGACTGAAATGAATGAGATAATTTGGTTTTACTCCTCAAAACCCTAATAATTGTTAATACCACATCTGGACAGATGGCAAGGCGGTGGGTGCTCAAGGAGCACGAGAGTGGTTGGTGTGTGAAATGAACCACCCGGATGGATTAAGGAGTTAATCTTGTCATGACCTCCTGTGTAAAACAAGTACAACCACAAGTTTGCAAACTGCAATTTGGCTTAGTAAAATTATTAAAACCTGAATGTATCTCACTGGGTGGAGAAAGGCAATGTGCAAGCTTGCGGTACATCCAGCTTGAATGGGACACCGATACAAGGTGAGGTTTCCAACGTCGTGGGTAGTCCAACTATGCAAGACACTGCGGTACAACATCCCGCACGAACGTATGGGTGTAACCCCATATGGGTGAGATGACGGAAAGGGCAAGGTAGTTTGAAAGGTTACTGTGACGGTCGCTCGACTACATGACTAAGGAATCGTGTGGGGTAACGAGTATGACTATCTCTTGTTGGTACAGTGTACAACCTCTGCAGAGTCTAAACTGTTTAAATAGCCGTGCCTACGGTCCAAGGTAAACATGGGAACTTTACTTGAGTTAATTCTATTTCAAAAACCTTTGTGGGTGGTATGAAAAATGTGGAGGGCTCACCGAGCCCTGAGATTGGTTTTTACCTGAGCCGCTGAGCTCAGCGGCGTTAATAATTGGAGGTAGCTCCAATCAAATGAAGCATAGGTAGAGTTTCCGACGGAGGGAACCTCTACTGTTATACAAATATCGCACAATTACTCTCTTTAATAAAATGCAATTTGTTAAAATGCTAAGTGATAGGACTTTGGTAATTATGATAATTGAAAATATTGCTTTAGCAAATAAAAGAACCCGAGCCATCCTTGTTTAGTCTTGCATGTATATTATTGCATTGTGTGTTGGCTCGCGAGCACGGAAGTTGTGCTCATTCTCGCTCTCTCCCCAAACCCTTCAGACAATGAAGATCAAGGAGACTACGCTTATTATGAGGACCCAGAAGCTGATGGATAAGGAAACGATGAAGAGTAGCATAGTTCTTTAGTCTAGGTCTCGCCCCAGTCTAGTGGACTCATTGGTCTTGCGTACAACCGATATTGTCCAACCCCTTAGTTAATATCTGTTGTACACAGGTCGCCCCAGTCGCTTGCCTATGGTGAGATAAGCTCCACTCCCCTTTTGCTTTCGCTGTAGCTTACGTGCTTTCATGTAATGTAATCAAGTTGGCCTTGTTCGGCCCCTTTTGTAAAAACTCGACCCGACGTGGTTTTTGTCACTCTGTGTTGTAATATATTTGAATGTTTTAGTTCATGCCGTGTATGAATGATTCAGCAATGTGCTCGTGAGTGCTATCTACTGATCCAGAGAATAGCACAGTGTTTTCATAGAGGATTTGGATTCTCGGAATCTGGGTTCGACAGAGCTGGTATCAGAGCATACGACTATAGACTTCTTAGATAGACTAGTCGAACCTAAGGACTTGAGTCTTATTTTCAAAAGTTAAGAAAAGCTTTGTAAAAATATAGAGTACTTATTGCTTCTACTCATCGCTCCTAGTCCTGTACTTCTCTACTTTCATTATGTTTTACTGATCCTCTCTCTTGTTTCGAAAATTGTAGATGCCTACCCCGTTGTCCGATAGCCCATGGGACCATTGCTCCCATGGAGAGTGCGAAGGAGGTTTCGTCGACAGCCTTCGCCAGCTGATGCAGCCCACATCTCCTCCACCCGCTTGTGTTGGATACACGAGGATCTCCTGCTGATGTCACCCTTCTGCTTCTTTCCATATCTCCTCGACAGAGAACGCATCCTGGAGGCCTTCGACGCCCGAGATGATGATCCCTAGTTGACCCACCAGGTGCAGCTCACGCAGGCGATGATCACTACCATCCACTCCACCACAGACAAGATCCCACAGCTTCGGATATTTCTCACCAGCAACTACGACCACTCCGACACTCTCCACAACAACCTGATCTGGAGCAATCAGGCCCACTTTGCTGCAGCCCAGGAGAGAGATGTTGCCGTCGTAGAAGTGGCATGTCTCACAGCCGCCCCTTGCAATCGTTGCTCCAGTTCTAGCTCTAGTTCCTCCTCCAGCCATCGCCTCTAGCGATAGGACGCTCGACCGACCACTCCGACCCCGAGGAGCCTGCACCAGGATGACTGCGTGCAAGCGCGTGTGACACCCCAGTCCGCAACCCTTCATCGACCTGGGAGAGTCTAGCCGAGGACGCAGTCTTAGTTGTTCCCGCTCCTGCTCTTGCTCGCCGAGCTTCAGCCAGAGTTGTTCCCGTTCCTGCACCCCAGAGGAGTAGTCAAGATAGTCTAGGTTAGCTAGCAGTGCTTGCTAGGCAGTCTTTTGGTTGTAAGCACTTTTTGTTTCCTTCTGTTGTAGACGTTGTGTTTGTATCTTGTGTCGTGATTTAGCTTAGCCTATATGCTATGTTTCAGGAGTCATGTAACACTTAATCCCCATAATATAATGTAGCCATTCTAGGCTTTGTATTGTACTTATTCGATTCTCTTGGTTGGTTTAAGTTCTTCTGTGTGTGCTATAGTGGGCTAGTGAACCCTCATATACTCCCGCTAGTTCTAAGCCTCAGCTTCCCTTCAGGATGCCGCCAAGAAGAGGCGCTGCCCCAGCCCGTGGAGCTTACATAACTGGCTGAGGAAGAGGTCGTGACCGTGGTTGTGGCCGAGGACAAGATCTACCTCCCCTACCGCCAGCTCACCTGACAATGGCACAAGTGATGCTCCAGCAGACTCAGATTCTTCAGGTTTGCTCAACAATCAGCAGACTGGACCGGCTGGCCGCAAATCCAAGCTTGCTGACTTCATCAGGACAAGACCCCTCACCTTTGCTGCAGCCAACGAACCCCTAGAAGCCGAAGACTGGCTCAGAGACACTGAGAGGAAACTTCGACTTGCCCGCTGCTCCAATGAAGACAAGGTGGACTTTGCCACCCATCAACCAAAAAGAGCCGCAGCTGCATGGTGGAAAAATTACCTCGCTGCCCGAGGTAATGACAGTCTAGTGTCAGATGAAGAAGAAGAAGAAGCACCAGCAGTACCAGACGCCGCAGCACTAGAAGTTGCAGCATCTGCAACTGGAGAACAACCAACCCCTACCGCCGGAGCCGCCGCAGAAGAAGTAGCTAAAATACTACTTGATGAAGACGAACCCGCTTGGTAGTCAATTCCTCAGGCGGAATTCAAAGCTGCTTTCAGAACCAACTTTGTACTAGCCGGTACCATAAAGATGAAGAAAAACTTGTTCAGAGCACTCAAGCAGGGCCATATGTCAGTCAATGAATACTTAACCAAATTCATCCAGCTTGCCCGCTATGCTCCTAGCGACGTAGCCGACGAAGAGGAAAAGATAGATCGCTTCGTGGAAGGCATGCGTGAAGATATGCGAGTCCAGTTTATCCTTCATGACTTTTCCAGCTTCCACCATATGGTCAACAAAGCCCTAGTGCTAGAGAATGAGAAAAAGACTGCAGAACCCAGTCGCAAAAGGAAGATGTCATTCCAAAGGCCACAAGGCAACTTTCCCTAGAAGTCAACATTCCAAGGCAGTTCCTCCTTCAGATCATCTGTAGCCACGCCACAGAAAAGTTCAGCTCCAGCCCCAAGACCTCAAGGAAGTGGTTTCCACACTCTCCGCCCTGCTGGATAACCTGCCATAGTCAACCCAGCAGCTAATCTCCACTACTTCAGTTGTGGAGAAAAAGGACACTTTGCTAATCAGTGCCCTCGACGTCATAACACTGCCGCAAAGTTCAACTCAGGAGCCGCTCCAATCCAAGGCCGGACCTCAGCTCTAAGAAAGAGTCATCAGACTTCTCAAGCTTCAAGGTCTACCCTGACACAAAGCCGCGGCCATGTGAATCATGTCACCGCCGAGGAGGCACAAGATGCCACAGGAGTGCTAATGGTACGTTCTCTGTCAATTCAGTACCCACACAAGTTTTGTTTGATTCTGGATCTTCGCACTTTTTTGTTTCAAGAAAGTTTGTTGAAAGGCTTAAGTTGCCGACCAATAAGTTAAAGAAACCCGTGGTACTTAGTTCACCCGGGGGACCCCTATATGGTACCTCAGTTAGTCCTAGAGTAGAGATTGCTTTGGAAGATTCTGGATTCCTAGCAACCCTTCTTGTGCTAGAATCCCAAACTCTGGATATCATCCTAGGGATGGATTGGTTGACCGCTTATCATAGATTAATAGATTGTGCCAACAGAAAAGTGGTGCTCACCAAGAACCCTGAAACCACAATAAAGGTTAGTGTGGATCGTTCCTTTCCTTTGGATCGAGCAATCCACCACCTTGGAGAGTTGTCCCTAGAGACAACGCCTGTAGTCCAAGCTTACCCCGATGTCTTCCTAGAAGAATTGCCAGGCATGCCACCAGACAGAGATATTGAGTTTGTAATCAACTTGAAGCCAGGGATAGCCTCAATTACCAAGAGACCATACAGAATGACCGTTGACGAACTTGAAGAACTCAAGACACAAATTGAAGACTTGCAAGAAAAAAGATTCACTAGACCTAGTTCTTCTCCCTAGGGTTCACTAGTATTCTTTGTAAAGAAGAAAGATGGTTCCGCCAGATTGTGTGTGAATTATAGAGCACTCAATGATGTGACCATCAAGAAAAAGTATACCTTGCCTCGCATCGATGACCTGTTCGATCAATTGTTAGGAGCCTCAGTTTTCTCCAAGATAGACCTAAGATCAGGATACCACCAACTCAAGATCAGGAATGAGGATATTCCTAAAACAGTCTTTACCACCCGATATAGCCTGTATGAGTTCATAGTCATGTCGTTTGGCTTGACCAATGTGCCAGCCTACTTCATGAATCTCATGAACAAAGTATTTATGGAATACCTAGACATGTTTGTAGTCGTGTTCATAGACGACATCTTGATCTATTCAAAGACCAATGAAGAACATGTTGAACATCTGCAATTGGTCCTAGAAAAGCTTAAAGAGCACGAGCTTTATGCCAAGTACAGTAAATGTGAATTTTGGCTTCATGAGATCAGTTTTCTCGGACACATAGTATCTGCTGGAGGAATCGTAGTTGATCCATCCAAAGTAGAAGCTGTAATGAAATGGAAGTAGCCTACATCAGTAACGGAAGTGTGTAGTTTTCTTGATTTGGCCGGATACTACAGACACTTCATTGAAGGATTCTCTAAGCTTTCCAAACCGATGACCCATCTACTTAAAAAGGAAAAGAAGTATGAATGGACAGAAGCTTGTGAGAAGAGTTTCCAAGAATTAAAGAAGAAGTTAACTTCTGCACCAGTGTTGGTACTGCCGGACATTCATCAAGACTTTGAAGTCTACTGTGATGCTTCGCGCCAAGGTCTTGGTTGCGTACTCATGCAAGGAGGAAAATTTATAGCTTATGCATCCAGACAACTCCGCCCTCACAAAGACAACTATCTAACCCATGATTTGGAATTAGCAGCAGTAATGCATGCCTCAAGATTTGGCAGCATTACTTGATTGGAAATCATTGTGATATCTACACAGACCATACGAGTCTCAAGTACATTTTCACTCAATCAGATCTCAACCTCCGACAACGAAGATGGTTAGAGCTAATCAGAGATTATAATTTGGATGTCCATTATCATCCTGGAAAGGCTAATATAGTTACTGATGCATTAAGCCATAAGTCTTAATGCAGTAATGTTATGATTCAAGAGCATCAACCTGAGCTCTACAACGAATTCGAAGCACTCAACCTTTGCTTGATAGAACAAGGCACTATAGATGCGATGGAAGCACATCCAACTCTAGAAGAGCAGATTAAGACCGCTCAAAAAGAACATCCTAGAGTATAGAGATTCAAGCATCTCATGGAAAAAGGAAAAGCCCCTAAGATGATCGAAGATCAGCAAGGAATCCTATGGCATGGGAAACACCTCTTTGTTCCCCACCAGAAGGAACTCAAAGATTTGATATTAAAGGAAGCTCACAGCTCAGCATATACCTTGCACCCAGGCAGCACCAAGATGTATCAAGACATGAAGATTTTGTATTGGTGGTCACGAATGAAAAGAGACATCGCCGAGTATGTAGCTTGTTCTGATGTATGCCAGCAAATCAAAGCCGAGCATTAGAGACCAGCAGGTTTGGTTCAACCGATATAGATCCCTCAATGGAAATGGAAAGAGATTGGAATGGATTTCATTACTGGCCTACCTCGAACCAAGTTCGGATGTGACTCAGTATCGGTTATAGTTGATAGATTGACTAAAGTAGCCTATTTTATCCCTGTGAAGACAACCTACAAGGGAGACAAGTTAGCCGAGTTATATATGGCTCGTATTGTATGTTTACATGGAGTACCCAAGAGGATAGTCTCGGATCGAGGTTCTCAATTCACCTCACATTTCTGGGCTAGTTTGCATGATGCCCTTGGAACACACCTTGCCTTCAGCACAACATATCATCCGTAGACTGATGGTCAGACAGAAAGAACAAATCAGATTCTTGAAGACATGCTTCAAGCTTGTGCTTTGGAATTTACTGTAGACTGGGAGAAATGTCTACCGTATGCCGAGTTTGCATACAACAATAGTTTTCAGTCAAGTCCGAAAATGTCCCCGTTTGAAGCACTCTATGGAAGAAAATTGTGACCCGAAGATGCATCTCAGGAACGCTTTGTGTATTCTGAACTAGTCCCAGATTAGTAGCTAGCTCACACAGGAAACAGTGATGAAATACCATCCATTTATTCGATTTAACTAAAAAGATCTCAGGTAACAAATAATAATAATAACTGGACCTTATGGTCAATGTTTACTTAACTTGCCACGCAGGGCTAAAGAAACAAATAAACTCTTGCAGCGGAACGAAACTCTTGACAAGGCCATTCAACATGCCCACAAGCAATCGAGTGGAGAACGCATCCTAATCCGCAAAACCTTCAAAGTATTCCTTCTGGAAGAACTCCTGAGCAGCTTGGCATTTATGATAAATACAATAAATAGATTGAAATGCGTAGTTGAAAACAATAATAAGTAATTAAACAATTTCTTTGAAACAACCAGTGAATTTCCCGTTCACTTCCCAACCAAACCAAAGATAAGTGAATCCCCAATTCACCAATCGACACAAACCACCAAGTGAATGACCTGTTCACCAAACAAACATTATATTCATCAAGTGAACTTCCCATCCACACTCCGACTCATTTTATAAAATACTCTATCTCCGTGTGAAATCCCGAAAGCACGTCCATAATCATGACACGGCTATTTGAATAGTTTTACACTCTGCAGAGATTGTACAGCTTGACCCACAAGAGATTAATCAACTCAAAGAGTCTGACCACACTTCCTTGGGTGTGTGACTTAAGTGATCATCACAAGGCTTTTACAAAGCTCCTTCTTAACCCAATTCTACCCACTAAGGTTTCAACACTGAATGTCTTTCCGACCAGACAGGGCCCCCCTCTTGCGCGACCATGAGAATACGTTTCCCATAACCCACGCTTTCCACGACAGAACCGAAATTAAGACATTGCTAATTAGTTAGCCAGGTCCGTCCCATACCGAACATGTGGTTGTACGGTTAAGGCCCAGTTCAATGGCGCACAAGATTAAGTCCTTGACAAGTTACTCAGGCGAGACTACCACAAACCCAATCCATGTTTCATCCACACCCTCAATCTTATCCACCAACCACTCGCCCGAGTGAAAACCATTTTGTTTAACCAAGACCAAAGACACACCCTGTCATGGTACACAAATTTTAACAAGAGTGGCTCACCACTACGATTCCATATTTCATTAAGTCAAGATTAATCATTATGACACATGTGATCATGAACCCATCGTAATTAAGCATGACTAAGCATCTGCACGATACCTATGTTGGTGATATGAATATGTCCAACTAAAATTATCTATGCTAGGGTGACAAATGATTTATGGCATTCAAATAATCAAAGGAGGCATAATGACAACAGGTAATAACTAATCACAAAACAATTTATATAAAGATAGCATGCAGTTGTATAAAACAATATACTTTTGAAATCATAGGTTCAATATGATCAAAGGACTATGGCTTACCTTGAAATAAATCCTGAGATTGATCTTGATCTTGGTATACTACTCCTTGCTCAAAGCTTCCCGAAGAATCAACGTCTACTCGCAAACAAGCAAATAAACCAAATAAATTAACAGAGAGAAAACAAACTACAAAATTAAATAAATATCTTAGATAAATAGATCTTGACTTTAGATGAATTTAGAAATTTGAATGGACTGAATCGGAGTTCGGATGCAAAAGATATGAGCTTTGGAAGATTCACGTGAAATAATGAAATTGAGAGAGAAAAGAATATTCAAATAATATTCTTTCGGATTAAAACAAATAAACAGAATTGGAGACTTACAAGTGGGGTCCACTGGTAAGTGAGAGAAAGATGAAATCAATGGATGACAAGGAGTCCCACATTGCATTGAGATGGTGTATGGTGGATTGAGTTCTTGGAGATTGGATCTGGTGGGGTTTTGGAGGTGCCACATGGATGCTGACGGTTACTGTGAGACCTCGACGTTTATTAAGCTCATAATACTTAGTCATCTAATTGACCCTAGTATTATCAACCAAATAAACCCGGTCTCGAGAGATGTATACTTCCCAGAATGCAGTACACATACCTCACAACAAAAGAATGCATCAATTCCATACAACACATAGTACATAAGCAACAAACCGAAGTTAACATTAATATGGAATAAATATTACAAAGAGAGGCCCTTAGGCCAAATAACAATAATTACAAAAGATAACAATGAAGCAAAAGTGCCATAAGATGGCCATAACAAAAACCAATTAGTGTGCCTTTACCCACAAGGCAACTAAGGACCGCCAAGCTAGTCGTCAAACCCGAAGCACAACTTCGAAGAGTGAAGCCCTTGGGGCTCACCTTCTTCCTCTGCAACAAAAGCCACAAAATGCCACAACCACGGGCAGATGAGTACATAAAGTACTCCATAAGACTTACGTGTAAGATAACAGAACTATAAATAGCTACATGCAAGCTTTATTTAAGTGGATGAGGCTTTGGACTCATTTTAGCATAAAGCAACATTTATTTGCAATAACATAATAGATTGAAGGCAATTTGGCAAAGCATTTTAAATGTTGAAATAACAACGCGATAATAACATAATAACAACAACAAGAACAACACAGGAAGTGACTAACCCATGTCACCCCAACAATAGCATGAACTCCCGTTCATACCAACCATGTCAAGTTTTAATTAAAGGTTGTAGTCTAGTCTTGAACGACCTTACCAAGCATGTCCATAACCTAGGGCGAGGCTATTGAATAGTTTTATCCCTGCGGGGTGTACCACTGTACTCCACACGTCGAGACCGCCTTTCCTTTACGCACACTTAGAAGGTGTCTTTGCAGCTAAGTCCTACGAGACCTTTCCAAAGGATGAATGCTAATTACGAGCTGCACAACCCACGGGAGAAGGAGACATCACAACCTTCCGGAAGCTAATGCTCCTCCCACACTATACATATACATTTGTTTTTGAAAACACACCAACCGAGCTCGCTCATAATTAACACCTCCTAGAGTACTTAGTCAAGAGGGGTTCCATATGCCCTCAGCGTGGTTAGTACGCCAAATCGCTGGCTTAGTGACCCAAGTACTCGGTCCTTAGGGACCCAGGCATACCACCACATCCAAAAACCGCACCATCCATCCAATATGCCCAAGTCTAAATCAATCTTTTATTTTCAGTTTTTGATTTTACAAATTAATCAAAGCACAAGTGCTGGACATATAGGAGTAATAATCATTTTGAGTGATCAAGACCATCGACTAAGTCGATGATCGCCCATTCTACCGATAACTAAGCATGTCTAAGCAATTGCATCGAACTACTAAGTGATAAGAGCTCATCCAACGAGCTCCCACCACAGCAAATAACCTAGGCTCAAGGTAGTAGAGGGTGAACAATTCCTACAGATTATGCAACTATAGGCTTGCTAGCGACATTTAACACAAAGTAGCATGCATACATAGAAGTAAAACAAAGTATTAAGCTTTCAAGTAATGGGACAATGATGGAAATGGTCAAACTGCTTGCCTATACTGTTGCTGGCCAATTTTTGCCGAGGATCACTCACGGGTTCAATACACTCGCCGGCACCTAATCGAAAAAGACGAAAAGATTCGATAAAACGGCGAAAACATCAAAGACAACACAGAAAACAAACTCCAAATACTCTGAAATTTCTACAGCAGCAAGAGGATGATTTTTAGGGAATTTAGCAACAAGAACCAATTGATTTGGATTCTCAATGCAAAAGTTATGAGCAAAACCATTCTGCTCAGCCCTAAAAATACCAAACTGCACTATTCACTAATTTAATTATGAGGCAACATTTTCTAGAAAAGCGGTGACACTGAAATTTTTACAGCAACACCAGCACCTCATGAGATGAATAACACAATTGAGTTCATCTCATTTGGAGCTAGATTGCACTTGCTACAAATTTTCAAAAACAAGAACTTGGACAAAATTATAATGCACAAGTCCTCATTTTTATAATAGCAACATGCTCAAAACTAATTTTCACAGTGAGTTCGCTAATAGAGGAAACCAACAAAGTTGGATTCACTCAAAAATAATCTACAGAGCATTAGTTGTGTATTTTACAAGTTAAGCATTAATTTGAGTGTATATTTAAAGTGAGTTTTAAAATCTAATGGCAAAACTGTGCTCTGGAGCTGAACTCAACTTATAATCATTTTTGGATTAAAGTCAAGTTCAAGACAGAGCTAACACAATTTGAATGACCTCATTTGGATTTAGAATGAATTAGTTATGATATTTTGAAGTTCATACCTTTTTCAGTTTATAAATAAGTGCTTACTGGAATTTCTAAAACCAAAAGAGAGGGGGAGGACGTGAACCGTTGATCTAAATCAAACGGCCCAAGACCTCCAGAGGAAAACGCGCACGCGCCTGCGCAGGTCCAGAGAACATGGGCCGTTGATCTTGGATCCAACGGTCCATGTCCTCCCTGCCACGCTGCGCGCAACAGAGGGGAGGTCGTGGCCGTTGATACCGCATCCAACGAACCACAACACAAGAGGGAGGACCGGGACGGTCCAGATCAAACGAGGGAGGTCCTGAACGGCTGAGATCTTCCAAAGGAAGATCTAAACTACCAAGATCTCCCCGAGGAAGATCTACATCGTCAGGACCTCACAGGGGAGGTCCTGGACGGTCCAGATGTTCTAAGGGAGGTCCTTGATGGTTCAGATTGTCCCAGGGAGGACCTTAACGGTCAAGACAACAACAAAGAGGTCCTGGGCGGTTCAGATCCACTTGGGGTGGTCCTGAACGGCCAAGATCTAACAAAGGGAGGTCCTAAGCGGCTCAGATTTCCTCTGAGAGGTCTGGGCGGCTAAGATTTACCCGAGGAGGTCCACAAGGTTAAGAGGACCTCGGGGAGGTCCTACACGGTGAAGATCAACACAGGGAGGACTTCAACGGCTAAGATCTCCCACAAGGAGGTCCTAGCGGTCAAGATCGCACGGAGGAGGTCTGGGCGTTCGAGATCTCCTCGGAGGAGGTCGAGGACGTCCCGAGCTCGCGACCACGTGCTCGCGCGCGCCGTGCGTGTTTCGGACAAAGGATTAATGGCGTGGGACAACGAGGAGGTCGCTGCGGAGGTCTTAATTGCGGCGCAAGGAGGACTAAATGCGTTAAGACACGCCATTGATTACAATGATTTGAGTAATGATGAACGCGTAATCGCGGCAGATCTTTGTCCTAAAACGACAATGGCGCCGCCGCACGTCCGACAAAACCCGAGTTTGAAAAGATGGTTCTCGTCGGCGATCGCAGCCTCGCCGGCGACATCCAATGGTACCACCGAGTGTGCAATAGCGTTGCGCACCGGTGGACCTCCTTTCAAGCGGCGGCGGTCTTAAACGCCAAGAGCCGAGAGGAACACGAAGGCACAACACGGCAAAAATTCAAAATGCGAATTAAAGCTCCGCGACATCCATTCAAGCGTGTGCCCAAGAGAAGCTCGCAACAACATACATGCGGGTGCAGCAGACTCTGGGACTATCGGGAGGTTTACAGGAGGTCAGCGGTGCCGAGAAGGTCGAGGATGGCGATGGCTTTGAGTTGGAGAAGATGGGAAAGCCCATTGCTCAAGACCAAGCTCTAAGCTCCAAGCTAGGCCAACTCTGAAAATGTCCCAACCAATTAAGTTAGGACTTTTGGTCACAGAGGGTAGTGGCTTAGATTGAAGCAAAGAGACGGAGAGGAAAAGCCACGGAGCACCGAGCCATCGAGGAGCTCCAAGGGCATCAATGGCGGCCAAGGGGTAGGTCATGGAGGAGATGCTCCACCAGCAGCGAGCAAGGCCAAGCTCAACGGTGTGTAAAAGAAGCCAAGGGCAACAGTGGGGGGTTTTATAGCTAGGGCAAAAAGAGGTCCTGGACCACGGGTTAAGCTCATGGTGAGCTTAGCCCAAGGGAGGTCCACGACTTGGACAGGACGTGGAGGTGACAGAGCGAGCTGCTGCAGACAATGACTTTGGGGCTAAAAGCTCGACCGCATTAAATGCCTGCAGGCAAAGAGCCGTTGGACAAGACAGACTTGCCTCCTCCACTGCCATGGCGTACGCGAGCGCCAGAGCTAGGAGAAGAACAGGAGTTGCCCACCACCGTCCGATTAGAAATGAGGGGGAGGTCGTGACCCTCAGATCTAAATCGAAACGGTAAGTTTTTAAAAGGAGAAGGAGGAGATCACAGCCATTGGATCTGGATGGGGAGGTCGTGACCCTCCGATTTCCATAATCTTGAATCTTGACGTGGAAAAGGGGACAGAGGTCCAAGGCGTTGGATTTCAATCAGCGGTGCGGACCTCTGTGAGGTCTTAACCGCATACCGAACTTAAGAACAAGAGGGAGGTCATGGCCTTTGGATTTAAATCCAAGGGCGCACAACCAAAGGGAGGTCTTAGCACTACGCGTATACACAAGAGGTTATGGCCATCGATTCAGATCTAATGGTGATGAGAAGGTGAGGAGGTGCGAGGCGTTGCTAATGAAAAGACAAGGGAGGTCGGGACCTTTGGATTTTTGATCCAACGGTTCTAATCAAAAGAGGGGAGGTCTGAGCTTGCAACGCACTGTGGAGATCATGGCCTTTAGATTTAAATCTAAGGGCTCACGACCTCATGTGCTTGTGGGGAGGTCTAATGCGCACAAGACAAGGAGGAGGTCGTGAGTGGATTTTAAATCGACGGTGCACAACATGAGATGGGGGAGGTTGTGAGCGCTGGATATTTTGAGGGAGGAGGGTGGGTGTTGGATCTGATCCAACGGCTACGACCTCAACAAAGTGAGAGGTTTGCTTAGTTCAATAGTGAGGGGAGGTCATGGCCATGGATCTTGGATCCAAGGGCTACGACCTCACGAGGTGGAAGATCCACGCAACGATGGTTTGCAGAGGAGGTCGTGGCCTTTGGATTGGATCCAACGGCTACAACCTCAAGTGAGTGCAAAAAAGGGGATCTGAGTGGTTTGAGCGTGCGGGGAGGTCAGGGCCATGGATTTTTGATCCAGCGGCCAAGACCTGATGAGGTGGGGAGATCTTTGCGGTGTTGACCGCGGAGGAGGTCGTGGCGGTTGGATGTTAATCCAACGGCTACGACCTGATCAAGGTGGAGAGGGGTCCGACGAGCTGGGGAAAAGGTTGAAATTTGGACCGACTTTGGGAAAGTGGCTAGCCAAGGAGCAGTGTAGGCTTTTAAGTTTAGTTTTTAACAGCTGAAACTTAGCAGAATTATTTGAGATAGCAAATGAACTCCAAAATTTATGAAATTTTAACTGGAGCTTGCTGACAATGAGATTAACCTTACATAAAATTTCCAGAGGTTATTATGCAATGCATTTTTCTCAGGAAATTCATGAAGGTTGTTCAAGGATTTGTTTTACCTCCAAAATTTATCAGACAAGTTTTACAACTTGTGATATTTTTCAGAGGGGCCCCACATCAGTTTTAGGACCAAGGAAAAATATTTCCAAATGTTTGGCACAAGATTTAAGATAAACGGAGAATGAGTTTGACTTTTGGTCAACAAGAGCTTTGTGTTTTTGGATTACACAACTCTTGGACTAGAATTACATGAGAGATTAGGGGTTTTCAAGACGTGAGAAAAAGTTTTAATTTCTACACATATAATTATACTTGAACAAACCCTAATTATACATTTGGGATGTTACAAAATCTCCCCCCCTTACAAAAATCTCGTCCCGAGATTTTGGCTCAGGCGGGGAAGAAAGAGGGGCAGTCCGCATGCAGACGATTTTCCCGCTTCCAAGTAGCTTCATCCACAGAATGATTTGGCCATTGAACTTTTAGGATCTTGAGGACACGATTCCTTGATCTTCGTTAGCTTCTTCAAAGATGCGAACCTTCCTTTATCCATTTATAATATTTTTGTGGTACTTGGATCTAATTCTCAAACTTTGTTCAGTCCAACCAACACTTTATTTAGTTACATATTGTTCCCAGCTTGTTTCTTGACGAGCCGGATCTTATTTGATTTGTTTTATTGCATTGCTTCTCGTTAGGTCACGATTCTGACCCAACTTCTTGCACAACAAGAGTTTCCAACGGAGCTTCATCTGCTGGAACACGGAGGCACTTCTTTGAACGGGGACACATGGAACACATCATGTAGCCCCTCAAGTGCAGTAGGCAATTCCATCTTATAAGCAACAACTCCTTTCTTTTCGATGATGCGGTAAGGATCCACATACCGATGAGCTAACTTGCCCTTGACACCGAATGTTGATGGCCCTTTTAGTCTGACCATCAGTTTGAGGATGGTAAGCTGATCTGAAAGAAAAACGAGTTTCCATAGCCTCTTGTAGACTATGCCGAAATGGAGAAGTGAGTAGAGAACCATGATCGACACGATTGTTTTTGCACACCATGCAAACTTACGATCACGGGATATATAGAGATCCGTTAGAAAATCTATCTGAAGGTCATTTTTCATGATGAGAGCTTTTTGTCCGGTTGGTGGTGCATGGCCGTTGTTAGTTGGTGGAACGATTTATGCGGTTAATTCGGAACAACTTGTGCGGTTAATTAGAGCGATTTATTTGGTTAATTCCGGTAATAACGGGATCTCGGCACCGCTAACTAGCTTTACGGAGTCATCCTCATGACTAGCTATCTTAGAGGACTAAGGTCGTTCTTAGTTGGTGGAGCAATTTGTCCGGTTACTCCACTAACAAACGAGACCTTGGTCGATTAACTAACTATCTGAGTCATCCCTCGCAGACTAGTCTCTTACAAAGGATTATGGCCATTTAGGCCATGGAGTTGGAGGAAATAACGGTTATGTGATGCCCTTAGATGTATAGGGAAGGAATGGTGCCACTTCGTCACACGGTTGATGACAACCCGGATGACATCGTTATTTTCTTGGGGTTCGATGTAGACTAGTAGACCTTTTTGAAATCGGGCGGTACGGGTACCATCTTGATGGCCTTTTCGAGTTCTCGAGCAGGAGGCATCCGGAAGATCTTGGGAAAGACATCGGCGAAGTCACACCTTCGCTGGAACTTCACGAATATCGAGCGGCTTTGCTTTAAGAGTGAAAAGATGTGGACCTTGCGGCTCGTGAACAATGAACCCGCTCACCGAAGGGACTTGTGAGGTAGATAAGCTTCTGGTGCAATCGATTTATCCCATATGTGGAGACAACCAATCCATTTCAATGGTTTGCACAGGTTTAGAGGTAATTTTGGCATGGATTCCACTTCCTCGATCTCAACAGGACATTCCGACACTCGGACTCGACTCTCAACTCCAAACCGGAGAGTGAATGAGCAACGAAACCAATCAAATGAGCGAAAAGGAGACCACCAACAGAAAGAAAAGATCGAGGTACAAAAGATGAGATGCTCTGAATCGAATAAAATAATATCGGGCAAGAGTTAGCGAGAAGCGTACCTAACACGACGTCCGTGCCTCGAGCTTTCTCGGTTGAGATGGAGTCGACTGGATTACAAACGATCTTTTGCTGCTTCAAAGGGCAATTGTTGGCGTAGTGCCCCTTCTTGCTACAAAAGAAACAAGTGATCCCTGATCTGATTTGCGGGGACCACCTTGCTGACTCGCAGGTGCACGTGATGGAGGCACTACCTGCGGCGACGAGGGGTTTTGCAAGCTTCTTAGGACAATTATTAGCATAGTGGCCCTTGAGATTGCAGAAGAGACAAGTGACACCGGCGACCTTTTGGAGTCACCTTGAGTCCTCTCTTGACACCTACGACGATCCTCGACTTTTCTTTTCGCCCATAGCAACACAGGATTTTCAGCCACCAGCTGAAAGTCGGGGAAGGCATGGGTCGGTAATTTGTCCCGAACTCCTCGGACAAATCACCCAAGAACTTCTCGATTTGGAGGCATTGGCGATTGCAATGCTTGCAGATGACCGAAGAAACAATGCATAGCCCAATGACTTGGCAATCACCGTGTTCATGCTACACTCCTTGGGATAGTGATCGCCTCAAAGCGAAACAAGTAACTTTGGCAACGGACAATCTCGGGTAGGTGGTTTTAAATCGCAGATTTGGACGGGGATGTGGTACTTTGGTTGCTATAGTGTCCTTCCTCACCACAACGCCGACAAACCTTGACTTTTCCTAGTTCGCAATCATCGTGAAATGCCCTTCTTCGCCGGCTAAGGCAAAAGGAGGATTTTCATCCCAAAACTTGTCGACCTAGTCATTGTTGGTCCGCCTGGACATCTGCTACAAAGAGATGGGTTAACACGAAACCCAAGGACTAGAAGTTGAAGAAAGCGAAAAGGGATGCCAACGACTAGGGGAACGGAACATCCCCCTAACCGAAGGCCAACAAAATAGATAGTACAAATCCCTACCGAGTTAATAACGGATTAGATGATAGTAAATGTAAACTAATGAAACAAGCAGAATAAAAGAAGTTATAGGGAGCATAATAAAGGAGAAGCAAAAACAGCGAGGAAATGCACTTTAAAAGCTCCCAAAATGACTCCAAAACAGCAAGGAAGACATAAGATTAAAGGCCAACTTCCCAACACAACTAACTTGTATTGAATGAACGAGTAATTGGTTGAGAAGATTAAAAATCAGATTGTAAGATGAGATCTAAACCTATTAGAGAGCAAGGTTAGTGCAGCGAAATAAGTGCTAGATACTTAGCTAGCTAGTATCACATCTTACCCTTTTATTCCCACAAATTTTAGTTGATTTAACCTCTCATTTTCTACCCTATTTAGAACCTTTGAGCTTGCTGTCCGGAAATTGACGCTTGCTGTCCAGATTTTGCATCCAAGCTTCCAGTCGAAATTGGCCATTCCAGAAGCTTCAAAACCTTGTAGATGGGCAGCTAACACTTCAATTTGCCAAACTCATTGATTCCCCAAAACCCCATTAATCGATAACAACTATTTTTGTAGAAGGAAGAGAGGAAAACAACTTTTAAAACTTAAATTAGAGGAGATGAGAAGAGAAAGCTAAGATAGATGAGGAGTAAAATCCGAGAATTTTCTTAAGCTTTCAAAACTCATTTGATACTTTGAAATTAGGTTTTCAAAACACCCTAAAGACGACCAAGCTTGCGTTACTACGGTCAGTATAGCTCTGATACCAACTTTTGTGAGACCGACGTTTATTAAGCTCATAATACTTAGTCATCCAATTGACCCTAGTATTATCAACCAAATAAACCGGTCTCGAGAGATGTATACTTCGCATGCAGTACACATACCTCACAACAAAAGAATGCATCAATTCCATACAACACATAGTACATAAGCAACAAACCAGAAGTTAACATTAATATGGAATAAATATTACAAAAGAGAGGCCCTTAGGCCAAATAACAATAATTACAAAAAGATAACAGCGGAAGCAAAAGTGCCATAAGATGGCCATAACAAAAACCAATTAGTGTGCTTTTACCCACAAGGCAACTAACCGGACCGCCAAGCTAGTCGTCAAACCCGAAGCACAACTCGCAAGAGTGAAGCCCTTGGGGCTCACCTTCTTCCTCTGCAACAAAAGCCACAAAAATGCCACAACCACGCGATGAGTACATAAAGTACTCCATAAGACTTACGTGTAAGATAACAGAACTATAAATAGCTACATGCAAGCTTTATTTAAGTGGATGAGGCTTTGGACTCATTTTAGCATAAAGCAACATTTATTTGCAATAACATAATAGATTGAAGGCAATTTGGCAAAGCATTTTAAATGTTGAAATAACAACGCGATAATAACATAATAACAACAACAAGAACAACCAGGAAGTGACTAACCCAAGTCACCCCAACAATAGCATGAACTCCCGCTCATACCAACCATGTCAAGTTTTAATTAAAGGTTGTAGTCTAGTCTTGAACGACCTTACCAAGCATGTCCATAACCTAGGACGAGGCTATTGAATAGTTTTATCCTGCGGGGTGTACCACTTGTACCCACACGCCGACCGCCTTTCCTTTACGCACACTTAGAAGGTGTCTTTGCACGGCTAAGTCCTACGAGACCTTTCCAAAGGATGAATGCTAATTACGAGCTGCACAACCCACGGGAGAAGGAGACATCACAACCTTCCGGAAGCTAATGCTCCCTCCCACACTATACATATACATTTGTTTTGAAAACACACCAACCGAGCTCGCTCATAATTAACACCTCCTAGAGTACTTAGTCAAGAGGGGTTCCATATGCCCCTCACGTGGTTAGTATGCTAAATCGCTGGCTTAGTGACCCAAGTACTCGGTCCTTAGGGACCCAGCATACCACCACATCCAAAAACCGCACC
The DNA here is from genome assembly GCA_036346405.1 of Phyllostachys edulis. Lineage (NCBI taxonomy): Eukaryota > Viridiplantae > Streptophyta > Magnoliopsida > Poales > Poaceae > Phyllostachys > Phyllostachys edulis. The sequence continues at coordinate 8,115,113 of CM070561.1, read as the reverse complement.
ATCCATCCAATATGCCCAAGTCTAAATCAATCTTTTATTTTCAGTTTTGATTTTACAATTAATCAAAGCACAAGTGCTGGACATATAGGAGTAATAATCATTTTTGAGTGATCAAGACCATCGACTAAGTCGATGATCGCCCATTTCTACCGATAACTAAGCATGTCTAAGCAATTGCATCGAACTACTAAGTGATAAGAGCTCATCCAACGAGCTCCCACCACAGCAAATAACCTAGGCTCAAGGTAGTAGAGGGTGAACAATTCCTACAGATTATGCAACTATAGGCTTGCTAGCGACATTTAACACAAAGTAGCATGCATACATAGAAGTAAAACAAAGTATTAAGCTTTCAAGTAATGGGACAATGATGGAAATGGTCAAACTGCTTGCCTTTACTGTTGCTGGCCAATTTGTTGCTGAGGATCACTCACGGGTTCAATACACTCGTCGGCACCTAATCGAAAAGACGAAAAGATTCGATAAGAACGACGAAAACATCAAAGACAACACAGCAAACAAACTCCAAATACTCTGAAATTTCTAAAGCAGCAAGAGGATGATTTTTAGGGAATTTATCAACAAGAACCAATTGATTTGGATTCTCAATGCAAAAGTTATGAGCAAAACCATTCTGCTCAGCCCTAAAAATACCAAACTGCACTATTCACTAATTTAATTATGAGGCAACATTTTCTAGAAAAGCGGTGACACTGAAATTTTTACAGAAACACCAGCACCTCATGAGATGAATAACACAATTGAGTTCATCTCATTTGGAGCTAGATTGCACTTGCTACAAATTTTCAAAAACAAGAACTTGGACAAAATTATAATGCACAAGTCCTCATTTTTATAATAGCAACATGCCCAAAACTAATTTTCACAGTGAGTTCGCTAATAGAGGAAACCAACAAAGTTGGATTCACTCAAAAATAATCTACAGAGCATTAGTTGTGTATTTTACAAGTTAAGCATTAATTTGAGTGTATATTTAAAGTGAGTTTTAAAATCTAATGGCAAAACTGTGCTCTGGAGCTGAACTCAACTTATAATCATTTTTGGATTAAAGTCAAGTTCAAGACAGAGCTAACACAATTTGAATGACCTCATTTGGATTTAGAATGAATTAGTTATGATATTTTGAAGTTCATACCTTTTTCAGTTTATAAATAAGTGCTTACTGGAATTTCTAAAACCAAAAGAGAGGGGGAGGACGTGAACCGTTGATCTAAATCAAACGGCCCAAGACCTCCAGAGGAAACGCGCAGACGCTGCAAGAGAGTCCAGAGAACATGGGCCGCTGATCTTGGATCCAACGGTCCATGTCCTCCCCGCCACGCCAGGCGCTAAGGGGAGGTCGTGGCCGCTGATACCGCATCCAACGAACCACAACACAAGAGGGAGGACCGGACGGTCCAGATCAAACGAGGGAGGTCTGAGCAGTGAGATCTTCCAAAGGAAGATCTAAACTACCAAGATCTCCCGAGGAAGATCTACATCGTCGAGACCTCACAGGGAGATCTGGGACGGTCCAGATGTTCTAAGGAGGTCCTTGATGGTTCAGATTGTCCTGTGGAGGACCTTAACGGTCAAGACAACAACAAAGAGGTCTGGCGGTTCAGATCCACTTGGGGTGGTCCGAACGGCCAAGATCTAACAAAGGGAGGTCCTAAGCGGCTCAGATTTCCACCGAGAGGTGCGGGCGGCTAAGATTTACCCGAGGAGGTCCACAAGGTTAAGAGGACCTGGGAGGTCCTACAGTGAAGATCAACACAGGAGGACTTCAACGGCTAAGATCTCCCACAAGGAGGTCCTAGCGGTCAAGATCGCACGGAGGAGGTCTGGACGTTCCAGATCTCCTCGGAGGAGGTCATGGACGTCGAGAGCTCGCGACCACGCGCCTCTACGCGCCCGCACGTGTTTCGGACAAAGGATTAATGCGACGGACAACGAGGAGGTCCGCTGGCGGAGGTCTTAATTGCGCGCAAGGGGAGGACTAAATGCAGTTAAGACACGCTATTGATTACAATGATTTGAGTAATGATGAACGCATTAATCGCGGCGGATCTTTGTCCTAAAAACGACAATGGCGCCGCCGTGTACGTCCGACAAAACCCGAGTTTGAAAAGATGGTTCTCGCCGGTGATGCAGGCCTCGCCGGCGACATCCAATGGTACCACTGAGTGTGCAATAGCCTTGCGCACCCAGTGGACCTCCTTTCAACGGCGGCGGCGGTCTTAAACGCCGGCGAGCCGGAGAGGAACACGAAGGCACAACACGGCAAAAAATTCAAAATGCGAATTAAAGCTCCGCGACATCCATTCAAGCGTGTGCCCAAGAGAAGCTCCGCAACAACATACATGCGGTGCAAGAGCTACGGACTATCGGGAGGTTTACAGGAGGTCTTGGTGCCGAGAAGGTCGAGGATGGCGATGGCCTGAGTTGGAGAAGATGGGAAAGCTCCGCTGCTCAAGACCAAGCTCTAAGCTCCAAGCTAGGCCAACTCTGAAAATGTCCCAACCAATTAAGTTAGGACTTTTGGTCACAGAGGGTAGTGGCTTAGATTGAAGCAAAGAGACGGAGAGGAAAAGCCACGGGAGCACTGAGCCACCGAGGAGCTCCAAGGGCATCAATGGCGGCCAAGGGGGTAGGTCAGTGGAGGAGATGCTCAGCCCAGCGCAGGCAAGGCTAAGCTCAACGGTGTGTAAAAGAAGCCAAGGGCAACAGTGGGGGGTTTTATAGGTAGGGCAAAAAGAGGTCCTGGACCACGGGTTAAGCTCATGGTGAGCTTAGCCCAAGGGAGGTCCACGGCTTGGACAGGACGTGGAGGTGACAGGAGCAGGCCTGCACAGCGACTTTGGGGCGAAAAGCTCTGACCCGCATTAAATGCCTGCAGGCAAAGAGCCGTTGGACAAGACAGATCACTACCTCCTCCACTGCCATGGCGTACGCGCGCGCCAGAGCTAGGAGAAGAACAGGAGTTGCCCACCACCATCCGATTAGAAATGAGGGGGAGGTCGTGACCCTCAGATCTAAATCGAAACGGTAAGTTTTTGAAAGGAGAAGGAGGAGATCACAGCCATTGGATCTGGACTGGGGAGGTCGTGACCTCCGATTTCCATAATCTTGAACGCAAGACGTGGAAAAGGGGACAGAGGTCCAAGGCGTTGGATTTCAATCAGCGGTGGGGACCTCTGTGAGGTCTTAACCGCATTACCTAACTTAAGAACAAGAGGGAGGTCATGGCCTTTGGATTTAAATCCAAGGGCGCACAACCAAAGGGGAGGTCTTAGCACTACGCCGAAGCGCACAAGAGGTTATGGCCATCGATTCAGATCTAATGGTGATGAGAAGGTGAGGAGGTGCGAGACGCGTTGCGCAAAAGACAAGGGAGGTCAGACCTTTGGATTTTTGATCCAACGGTTCGATCAAAAGAGGGGAGGTCCTGAGCTTGCGAACGCACTGTGGAGATCATGGCCTTTAGATTTAAATCTAAGGGCTACGACCTCATGTGCTTGTGGGAGGTCTAATGCGCACAAGACAAGGAGGAGGTCGTGATAGTGGATTTTAAATCCGACGGTGCACAACATGAGATGGGGAGGTTGTGAGCGCTGGATATTTTGAGGGAGGAGGTCGGGTGTTGGATCTGATCCAACGGCTACGACCTCAACAAAGTGGGAGGTTTGCTTAGTTCAACAGTGAGGGGAGGTCATGGCCATGGATCTTGGATCCAAGGGCTACGACCTCACGAGGTGGAAGATCCACGCAACGATGGTTTGCAGAGGAGGTCGTGGCCTTTGGATTGGATCCAACGGCTACGACCTCAAGTGAGTGCAAAAAAGGGGATCTGAGTGGTTTGAGCGCGCGGGGAGGTCAGGGCCATGGATTTTTGATCCAGCGGCCAAGACCTGATGAGGTGGGGAGATCTTTGCGGTGTTGACCGCGGAGGAGGTCGTGGCGGTTGGATGTTAATCCAACGGCCACGACTGATCAAGGTGGAGAGGGGTCCGACGAGCCAGGGGAAAGGTTTAATGGACCGACTTTGGGAAAGTGGCTAGCCCAAGGAACAATGTAGGCTTTTAAGTTTAGTTTTTAACAAGCTGAAACTTAGCAGAATTATTTGAGATAGCAAATGAACTCCAAAATTTATGAAATTTTAACTGGAGCTTGCTGACAATGAGATTAACCTTACATAAAATTTCCAGAGGTTATTATGCAATGCATTTTCTCAGGAAATTCATGAAGGTTGTTTAAGGATTTGTTTTACCTCCAAAATTTATCGACAAGTTTTACAACTTGTGATATTTTTCAGAGGGGCCCCACATCAGTTTTAGGACCAAGGAAAAATATTTCCAAATGTTTGGCACAAGATTTAAGATAAACGGAGAATGAGTTTGACTTTTGGTCAACAAGAGCTTTGTGTTTTTGGATTACACAACTCTTGGACTAGAATTACATGAGAGATTAGGGGTTTTCAAGACGTGAGAAAAAGTTTTAATTTCTACACATATAATTATACTTGAACAAACCCTAATTATACATTTGGGATGTTACAGTTACGCACTAGTACAAAAAGGCTAATACTGGACGCCTCATCACAGACGATTGATCAAAACCGTCTGTATTACATGCAATCATAGACAGTTTTGGTTTAGAGACCGTTTGTGTTACTGGCTGTGCTAAAAACTGTATGTGAAGAGATAATATCATAGATGGTTCATAACTAAAACCGTCTGTGAATTATCACAGACGGTTATTGTGATAATTCTACATATCACAAACGATTTTCAACAAAGAACCGTCTGTGAAACATCACAGACGGTTCTTAACAATAACCGTCTGTGATATTACTACATATCACAGACGGTTTTTTTTATAACCGTTTGTGATAATATCGCTACAGCTCCTAGTTGAAGCCTGTTGGACCGAAAAGGCGACTAGAGGGGGGGGGTTGAATAGGAGCATGCTCACTTTTTCACAAAGGTCAGATTCAACTCCAATCTCACTCCAGTACCTGTAGAAGCTATGAAGATCAATCTACAAGTACAGCGGAAGACTTGTATTGAATCTAAACCAAAATCCCCAAAGCAAAAGATCAAACGAGGTTCAAATCCTAAAGGGCGGTCGGGGCCGTGGCTTATGGGCGGTCGACCGAGGGCGATCGACCGGCGTTATAACTTCAGTCTGACCGATTTCGTCTAGAACAGAAGAACAGCCCGAAAACCCAAACCTCAAAATGATCTAACTTTTGATCCGTGAGGGCAAACTCCACGAAACTTGACACACACTTTCTCAAAGATATTTGGAACCTATTCCAATCGGAGATCGTGAAGATCCAAGCCAAAGTTCCTATCTTTTTCAGATTGAACGAAGGTAGTTCAAGAACCGAGTCAAAACGAAAATATGATCTAAAGACTTGCTCGTGGGTGATTGATGATTAAGATGATCCTAGATGGGTTCCCACATGTCACAGCAAGTTAGATCAAGGCAAGAAACCAAGCAAAAACTCACAGATTAAAGAAAGACCACAAATCACCAAATAGAGAGAAAGAAAGCAAATAGACTCATCTTTGAGGGAACTTTCTTTGGATTGATTTGATATGGTATTGGTTTACAGCCACTCCATCAATGGAGGACAAAGACTCAATATATGAGCACGAAATCAAATCCAACTCTCTAGAACCCTAACCTCCAACTATCTTCTTCCTAAGCACAAAAGCAAAACTAGGGTTTACAAAACAATGAAAGGGTTGAGGGGGTGTAGCCACCTCCCTCCTCTATTTATAGTGGAGGCTTAGACCTTCTAGAAGATTGAACCCTAATGGGCTCCAGTTAAGGCCCAAAATAAACGGGACACATACGCACGCCTTTTAAAGCGTCGTCTTCATCTCTTGACCTAATCCTTTGTCGTTTTCGTCGTTCTTATCGATTGTTTTCGTCTTTTCGATTAGGTGTTGACGAATGTGTTGATCCCGTGAGAGATCCTCAGCAACAATTTGACCAGCAACAGCAAGGCAAGCAGTTTGATCATATCCCCTCTATCATCCCATTACTTTAAAGGTTAATATATTGTTTTACTTGTATGTATGCATGCTGCTTTGTGTTAAAGTATCGTTAGCAAGCCTATAGTTGCATAATCTGTAGGAATTGTTTATCCTCTACTACCATGAGCCTAGGTTATTTCTTTGTGGTTTGAGCTCGTTGGATGAGCTCTTATCACTTAGTAGTTTTCGATTAAACCGCTTAGACATACTTAGTTATCGGTAGTAATGGGCCATCATCGATTTAGTCGATGGTCTTGATCACACAAATCTAATTATTACTCCTTTATGTCCAGCACTTGTGCTTTGTTATTTTGTAAAGTCAAAATCTGAAAAGAAAAGTTTGATTTGGACTTGGGCATATTGGATGGATGGTGTGGTTTTTGGAATGTGGTAGTATGCCGGGTCATTAAGGACCGAGTTACTTGCGCCACCGCTCGAAAGCATTATTTTGCGTGCTAACCACACGAGGGGATATGGGACTCCTCTTGACTAAGTACTTTGGGGGTGTTAATTATGAGCTGGTCGGTTGGTATGTTTTACAAGAAAATGTGTGTGTGTGGTGTGGGAGGAGCATTAGCATCCGTTAGGGCTGTCTAATGTGTCCTTATCCCGTGGGGTTTGCTCGTAATTAGCATCATCCATTGGAAATGTCTCAGAGGACTTAGCCGTTGCAAGCATACCAAAGGAAGTGTGCTAAATCATGTGGCGAAAAGGCGGTCTGACGTATGGGTACATTGGTACACCCCTGCAGGGTTAAAACTATTCGAATAGCCTCGTCCTAGGTTATGGACACACTCGGATACGCCCCGTGAGAACTAGACTACAACCTTTAATTAAAATTTGACATGGGTGGTATGAATGGGTAATTCATACTATTGTTGTGGTGGCTAACGGGTTAGTCACTTCCAAGTTGTTCATATGTTGGTATTATGTTATTATCTCGTTGTTACTTCAACAATTAAAAATGCTTTGTCAAATCGCTTTCAATCTATTACATTATTGCAAATGAAAACTTGCTTTATGCTTAAAATGAGTCCAAAGCCTCGTCCACTTAAATAAAGCTTGCATGTAGTTAAACTATAGTTCTGTTATACTACACGTCGCCTTAAGTACATTTTTGTACTCATTTGCTTTGCTTAATAACTTTGTTGCAGAGGAGGTAGAGCCCAAAGGGCTTTACTTTTGTGAGTGTCTTGGTGGTTGGGAAAGCGACTAGCTTGGCGGTCGATCGATTGCCTTGTGGGTGAAGGCACACTGGTTGGTTTCTTATTTTGGGCCATCTCTATGGCACTTTTACTTCCGCTGTTATCTTAGTAGTCTTGTTGTTATTTGGCCGGTCGGCCTCTCTTTTGTAATAACTATCCTTTATTTATATTAACTTCTGGTTTGTTGCTTGTTCTATTCTATGTGTTGGAATGGAATTCATGCAATCTTTTGTAATGAGTTGTGTGTACTGCATTCTGGGAAGTACATATATCTCGAGGCACAGTTTATTTAGTTGATAATACTAGGGTCAATTGGAAGACTAAGTATTATGAGCCTAATAAATCGGGGTCTCACAAAAGTTGGTATCAGAGCCATCCTGACCGTAGTAACCCAAGCTTGGTCGCCTTTAGGATATTTTGGAAAACTTATTTTCGAAGTATCAAAGAGTTTATGAAAGCTTAAGCAATTATCAGATTTTACTCCTTACCTATCTTAGCTTTCTATCTCATCTTGCTCTAGTTTGAGTTTTAAAAGATGTTTTCCTCTCCTTCCCTCCAAATTAGTTGTTATCGATTAAATTGGGTTTTGGGGAAACTTGTGAGAGTCCTAAAATTGAAGTCTTGGCTGTCTTTTGGTGAAGAATGGAAGTATTTGGAGATGGAATTCAAATCTGGAAATTTAGGACAGCAAGCAAGCATTTTAGGGCAGCAAGCTCAAGTTAGTGATTAAGGTAGAAAATGAGAGGTTAATTCAACTAAAACTTGTGGGAATAAAAGGGTAAGATGTGATACTAGTTAGCTAAGTATCTAACACTTATCTCGCTGATTTAGCATTGCTCTTTAGTACCATTAGATCTCACCTTACAATCTGATTTTTGTCTTCTCGATCAATTACTCGTTCATTCAATACGGGTTAGTTGTGTTGAGAAGTTGAGCCTTGTTTTTGGTGATCATTTGCTGTTTTTAGAGTCTTTTAGAAGCTTTTTAAAGTTTAATTACTCGCTGTTTGGCTTTCGGTTAGGGTGATGTTCCACTCCCCTAGTCGTTGGCGTTTCCTTTCATGTTCTTTAACTTTTAGTCTTCGGGTTGCGCTGCTAACCCATCATCCCTTCAGCTTAGGAGGTGCCTGATGTCGAGTTGGGTAAACATCTTGTCAACTCTCGTCCTGCTCCTACTTTATTCAAATCAGGAGCTTCTCATTCTCTTGTATCTAAGTCTTTGGCTCCTTTGCATGTCCCGTTGCTCATTCACTCTCCCGGTTCGGAGTTGAGAGCTGAATCCGAGTGTCGGAATGTCCCTGTTGAAATCGAGAAAGTGGAATCCATGCCAAGAATTACATCTAAACCTGTGCAAACCATTGAAATGGATTGGTTGTCTCAGCACATGGGACAAATCGATTGCGCCAGGAAGCTCATCTCTCTATCTAGTCCCTCCGGCGAGCAGGTTTGCTTTTCACCGAAGCTGCTAGGTCCACATCTCTTCGCGCTTGAAGCGAATCCCGCTCTAGATATTAGCGAAGTCCCAACAGTTTGTGACTTCGTTGATGTCTTTCCCGCAGATCTTCCGGGATGCCACCCGCTCGAGACCTCGAGTTTGTCATTGAGTTGGCTTCCAGACCGCCCTATCTCAAAGAGGCCTTATCGAATGCCACCGAACGAGTTGGTGGAGTTGAAGAAGCGCTAAGTGAGCTGCAAGAGAAGGGTTTCATCCGCCTAGCTCATCTCCTTGGGGTTGTCCAATCTTCGTAGAAGAAGAAGGGCGATACTTTACGCATGTCGTTGATTACCGCCCACTTAATGAAGTGACGGTAAAGAACAAGTATCCATTGCCCCCGATTGACGATCTCTTCGATCAATTAACCGGAGCTCGAGTTTTTCTAAGATTGATTTGAGAGTGGGATATCATCGAGTCGGATTCGACCGAGGATATTCCAAAGACGGCGTTTTCTACCCGCCACGGCTTGTACGAGTATACCGTCATGTCTTTCGCTTAACCAATGCTCTCGCCTTGTTCATGAACCTCATGAATTCGGTATTCGTGGAGTATTTGGATAAGTTTGTCGTGGTCTTCATCGATGATATCCTTATCTACTCCAAGAACGATGAGGAACATGCCGAGCATCTGAAGCTTGTGTTAGGCAAGTCTGCGTGAGCACCATTTGACGCAAGTTCAGCAAGTGTGCATTCCGTTGAAGGAAGTGGCTTTTTAGGCCATGTTCTTTCGGCGAGGAGGCATAGCCGTTGATCCTAGCAAGGTCGATGATGTTCTTTCATGGAGTCGGCCCACGGCCACCGGCGCGGAGTTTTCTTGGTTTAGCAGATACTATCGCCGCTTATCGAGAACTTCTCCAAGATCGCTGGCCGATGACGGAGTTGCTCAAGAAGGACAAGAAGTTCTTGTGGTCCGATGCTTGTGAGGAAAGTTTTCAAGTACTCAAGAAGCGTTTGACCACGGCTCCGTTCTCGTTCTTCCCGATATCCATAGGAGCTTCGATATCTATTGCGATGCTTCTCGTCGAGGCCTCAGTTGTGTCCTTATGCAAGAAGGCAAGGTAGTGGCCTATGCATCAAGGCAATTGAGACCTCATGAACTCAACTATCCTACCCATGATTTGGAGTTGGCTGTTGTGATTCATGCACTTAAGATTTGGCGACATTACCTAATCAGAATCGCTAGAAGTGTATTCGGATCACAAAAGCCTTAAGTATTTGTTCACCCAACCCGACTGAACCTCGTGCAAAGGAGATGGTTGGAGTTGATCAAGGATTATGATATGGGTATTCACTACCATCCGGGCAAGGCTAATGTCGTTTCTTCGATGCGCTTAGTCGCAAAGCGCATTGCAATGCCTTGTTGCTCAAGGAGCTTGACCCACTCTTCCGAAGAATTTCAGCGCCTCAACTTGAGTTTAGTTGAGCATGGTTCTCTCGCTGCCTTGGTTGTGCAACCAACCTTGGTGGATCGGATCAAGTCCGCTCAGCAGTCGGATGTTGGAGTGAGCCACATCAACACATCAAGGAGAATGTCAAGAACGGAACAACCAAGTGCTTTTCTCGAGGATGAGCATGGTGTTGTGAGGTTCGCAACGCCTTGTGGTTCCAAAGGACATGGAATTGCGGAATTTGATCCTCCATGAAGCCCATGATTCGCTTTTATCCATTCATCCCGGCCACAAAGATGTATCAAGATCTCCGCCAGAGATTTTGGTGGACCCGAATGAAGAGGGAGATTGCGGTTCGTTGTCGAAAGTGCGACGTGTGTCGCCGTGTCAAGGCCGAGCATCATCATCCAAAGCAGATCGCTTCAGCCTTTGCCTGTGCTTTAATGGAAGTGGATTCCGTCAAGATGGACTTTATCACCGTCGCCCGAACACAAAAGGGAAAGATTCCATTTGTGTTGTCATTGATCGGTTGACTAAAGTAGCACATTTCTTGCGGTGCGGGCTAAGATTTCTGCTGGTCAATTGGCGACCTCTATGTTTCCCGTGATCGTGTGCTTGCATGGTGTGCCCAAGACGATTGTCTCGGATCGTGGTTCTCTTTTCACCTCTCGCTTTTGGCATAGTTTGCAAGAGGCCATGGGAACCCGTTTATTTTAGCACAAGATATCATCCCCAAACCGATGGTCGACCGAGAGGGTCAACCAAGTTTTGGAAGACATGCTTCGTGCTTGTGTCCTTTCCTATGGGAAGCATTGGGAGAAATGCTTGCCATTCGCCGAAGTTTTCTATAACAACAATTTTCAAGGCCGGTCTCGGCATGGCACCTTTCGAGGCCTTGTACGGAGAAAGTGTAGAACCCGTTGAACTGGTTAGAGACCGGTGAGAGACCTCTCTTGGCCCAGACTCAATCAATGAGGCCGAGCGCCAAGTCCAAATTTTATTCGTGAGCTGTTTGCGCATGCCTAAATACTGAGCAAAAGAGCTATGCGGATCGCCGTCGGTGTGAGTTGCATTTTGAGCCTAATGACTTTGTTTATCTCAAAGTCTCTCCTTTGAAGGGCCATCAACGTTTGGCGCCAAGGGCAGTTAGCTCCTCGATATGTCGGTCCGCATGCGTTATCGAGAAGAAGGAGCTATTGCCTATAAGTTGGAGTTGCCACCTGCACTTGAGGGGTACATGATGTGTTCCATGTGTCCCGGCTAAAGAAGTGCCTCCGTGTTCCAAGCGAGGAAGCTCGCTGGAAACTCTCGATGTCTAACCCGATTTGACCTATCGCGAGCACCCTGTTCGCATACTCGATGAGGCTGAACGAAGAACTAGGAATCGTTCCATTAAGTTCCTTAAAGTTCAGTGGTCGAACCATTCCGAGGATGAGGCTACTTGGGAAAGAGAAGATTGTCTGCGTGCGGACTATCCATCTTTCTTTACCGAGTGAGCCAAATCTCGGGACGAGATTTCTGTAAGGGGGGGGGGGAGATTTTGTAACATCCCAAATACCTAAACAGGGTTTGTTCAAATATAATTAAATGTGTAGAAATTAAAACTTTTTCTCACATCTTGAAAACCCCTAAAACTCTCATGAGATTCTTGTCCAAGAGTTGTGTAATCCAAAAACATAAGCTCTTGTTGGCCAAAAGTCAAACTCATTTCCCATTTGTCACAAATCTTGTGCCAAACCCTTGGAGATATTTTTCCTTGGTCCTAGAAATGTTGTGGGACCCCTCTGAAAAATATCATGAGTTTTAAAACTTGTTTGATAATTTTTGGAGGTAAAACAAATTCTTGAATTGCCTTCATGAATTTCCTGAGAAAAATGCATTGCATAATAACCTCTAGAAATTTTATGTAAGGTTAATCATGATGTTAGCAAGCTCCTGTTAAAATTTCATAAATTTTGGAGTTGAATTGCTATCCCAAACAATTCTGCAAAGTCTCAGCTGTTAAAAACTAAATTTAAAATGGTGCACTATTCCTTGGGCTAGCCGCTTTGCAAAGCTAGTCCAATCCAACCTCGTTCGCAACCCATCAGACCTCCCTTCCCGCCTTGATGAGGTCGCAGCCGTTGGATTTACATCCAACCGCCTCGATCTCCTCTGCGGTCAACACCGCAAGGACCTGCCCACCTACATGAGGTCATTGCCCTTGGATCAAAAATCCATGGCCATGACCTCCCCTGTGTTTTTAAACCTCAAAGACCTCCTTTGCACCTTGTTGAGGTCGAGCCGTTGGATTCAATCCAAAGGCCACGACCTCCTCCTCAAACATTCACAAGGAGGTCCTCCACCCATCGAGGATTGTGCCGTTGGATCAAAGATCTATGGCCATGACCTCCACTCGCTATCAAACCACTCGCACCTCCTCTCCACCTTGTTGAGGTCGTGTCGTTGATTTAAATCCAAAGGCCACGACCTCCGCCGCAAATCATCGCAGCCTCAGACCTCCCGCTTCAATTGTTGTCGCCGTTGGATCAAATCCAACAGCCCACAACCTCCCAAATGATATCCAACAAGACAAAACCTCCCCCATCTCATGTTGTGCACCGCTGATTAAAATCCACTGGCCACGACCTCCTCCTCACTTTGTGCGCATCAGATCTCCCAAGACACATGAGGTCGTAGTCGTTAGATGTAAATCTCACGGCCATGACCTCTCTTGTGCGCTATGCAGCGCCTAAGTCCTCCCTATTCATTATGTGCCCTTAGATCTAAATCTAAAGGCCATGACCTCCACATCTTGGGCAGGCGTGCCCAAGCGTTAAGTCCTCAGAGGTCCGCACCGTTGATTTAGATCCAACGCCTTGGACCTCCTATTCCCTTTTCCTTTGCGCATCCGCGTTAAGGAAATCGGAGGGCCACGACCTCCCCGTCCAAGATCGTGTGGCTGGGACCTCCTCCTAGTCACTTAAAACATAACGGTTTAAAAATCACATCCGATGGTTAGGACCTCCCCGAAGTCTTATCCAACGGTCAAAATGATCTCCCCTGTTCTTCTCCTTCCTCGGTCACGCATGCGTGCTCCTGGGCAGGGAGAAAAGGGCGTGCCTGTCACTTGTGTACCTTCAACGACTCTTTGTCGACCGCATTAAATCTTTGGTCACCTTCCGCTCTCCAATGCCAGACAGACTGTCCCCATGTCGGCTCCATGTCTTGTCCAAGCCTCGATCGAGCCATGGGCTAAGCTCACCATGAGCTTAACCCAGCTCATGTGCCCCGCTTATCCAAATTATAAAACCCCATTGGGTTCCTCCTTAGCTTCTTTGGCACACTTGCAAGCTTTAGCTTGCACTGTGTCTTTGAGCTTTCTCCTCCTTGACCTCCTTTTGGCCGCCATTGTTGAAGCTTGGAGCCATCGGTGGCACCATTGTTCCAGTGGCTCCCTCTTCAACTTCTTGCTCGTTTTGTGCTCCCCTTGCCTTCTGGTGTTGACCCTAACCTTGTTTAGGTTGACATTTTCAGAGGAGGCCTCACTGGGAGCTGGAGCTGGAGCATTGGCCGTGGAGCAACCCCATCTTCTCCAACTCCGGTCCTCCCCTCCACGACCTCCTCAGCATCCTCTGGACCCCCATGTAATCCCCCTGGTAGTCCCTAGGCTTGGCACCCGCTTGAATGTCATTGCATGAGCTCAAATCTTGCTGCTTGTCTTTTGGCCCGTGCTTGTCACCTTGGCCATCTCCGGCTCGCCGGCGTTCAAAGCCGTCGCCGCCGTCGAGAGTGGTCCCACTGTGTGCGCAACACTATTGCGCACACAATGGTGCCCTTGGATGTCGCCGGCAAGGTCTACATCGCCGGCGAGGACCATTTCTTCGAGCTCGGGTTTTTGTCGGACGTAAACGGCAGCGCCGTGTCACCTTCGGACAAAGATCCTCCCCCTTAAATGCGCCAATCATTGCTTAACCTTGGTAATCATGGGTTTAGCTTTTAATGCCTTTAATCTTGTCCCTTGCGCGCATTTAAGACCTCGCGCGCGGACCTCCTCGTTGTCTCAAGACATTAACTCCGCCGCTAGCTGTGCGTGAGGTCTGAGGTCGTGGGCCGTCCATCTCGCAGATCAACGGTCACAACCTCCTCTCTGATCGCGCGCATGAGATCCAGCAGCGCGAGCGCGTGAGATCTTGAGGTCATAGCCGTTGGATCCAAGATCAACGGCCACGACCTCTATCTCGCGCGGACGCGTGCGCGTTTCCGTTGGGAGGACAAGGACCGTGGGATCCAAGATCCACGGCCCATGTCCTCTGGATCTCGCGAGCGCGCGTGTGCGCATCAGCGCCTGGGAGGTCTTGAGCCGTTAAATTCAAAATCTATGGCTCATGTCCTCCCAGTTCGTTCTAGTCCTTAGGACCTCCTGTGAGGTCTTAATTATAAACTGAAAAAGGTATGAACTTTAAAAATTGCATAACTAAGTCAATTTAAATCCAAATAGCGTGATTCAAATTTTGTTAGCTCTGGTTTGACCTGGGCTCCAATCTAAAAATGGTTATGAGCCCAGTTCAGCTCCAGAACATGGTTTTGCAAATAGGTTTTAAAACTAACTTTAATGTAGCGTTTAACTTGTAAAATGCATAACTAATGCTCTGTAGATTATTTTTGAGTGAATCCAACTTTGTTGGGTTCCTCTATTAATGAACTTACTGTGAAAATTAGTTTTGAGCATGTTGCTGTTGTCAAAAAGAGTTCTTGTGCATTATAATTTTGTTCAAGTTCTTGTTTTTGAAAAATTATAGAAAATGCATAATAGCTCCAAATGAGGTGAACTCAATTGTGTTATTCATCTCATGAGGTGCTGGTTTTACTGTAAAAATCTCAGTATCACCACCCTTCTAGAAAATGTTGCCTAATAATTAAATTAGTTAATAGTGGCAGTTTGGTATTTTTAGGGCTGAACAGATTTGTTTTGCTCATAACTTTTGCATTGAGAATCCAAATCAATTGGTTCTTGTTGCTAAATTCCCTAAAAATCATACTCTTGCTGCTGTAGAAATTTCAGAGTATTTGGAGTTCGTTTGCTGTGCTGTCTTTGTCGTTTTCGTCGTTCTTATCGATTGTTTTCGTCTTTTCGATTAGGTGTTGACGAATGTGTTGATCCCGTGAGCGATCCTCAGCAACAATTTGACCAGAAACAGCAAGGCAAGCAGTTTGATCATATCCCCTCTATCATCCCATTATTTTAAGGTTAATATATTGTTTTACTTGTATGTATGCATGCTGCTTTGTGTTAAAGTATCGTTAGCAAGCCTATAGTTGCATAATCTGTAGGAATTGTTTATCCTCTACTACCATGAGCCTAGGTTATTTGCTGTGGTTTGAGCTCGTTGGATGAGCTCTTATCACTTAGTAGTTTTCGATTAAACTGCTTAGACATGCTTAGTTATCGGTAGTAATGGGCGATCATCAATTTAGTCGATGGTCTTGATCACACAAATCTAATTATTACTCCTTTATGTCCAGCACTTGTGCTTTGTTATTTTGTAAAGTCAAAATCTGAAAAGAAAAGTTTGATTTGGACTTGGGCATATTGGATGGATGGTGTGGTTTTTGGAATGTGGTAGTATGCCCGGGTCATTAAGGACTGAGTTACTTGCGCCACTGTTCTGAGAATTATTTGCGTGCTAACCACACGAGGGGGATATGGGACCCCTCTTGACTAAGTACTTTGGGGGGTGTTAATTATGAGCTGGTCGGTTGGTATGTTTTACAAGAAAATGTGTGTGTGTGGTGTGGGAGGGGAGCATTAGCAGTCCGGTTAGGCTGTCTAATGTGTCCTTATCCCGTGGGTTATGCTCGTAATTAGCATCATCCATTGGAAATGTCTCAGAGGACTTAGCCGTGCAAGCATACCAAAGGAAGTGTGCTAAATCATGTGGCTAAAAGGCGGTCCGACGTGTGGGTACATTGGTACACCCTCGCAGGTTAAAACTATTCGAATAGTCTCATCCTAGGTTATGGACACGCTCGGATACGCCCCGTGAGAACTAGACTACAACCTTTAATTAAAATTTGACATGGGTGGTATGAATGGGTAATTCATACTATTGTTGTGGTGGCTAACGGGTTAGTCACTTCCAGGTTGTTCATATGTTGCTATTATGTTATTATCTCGTTGTTACTTCAACAATTAAAAATGCTTTGTCAAATCGCTTTCAATCTATTACATTATTGCAAATGAAGACTTGCTTTATGCTTAAAATGAGTCCAAAGCCTCATCCACTTAAATAAAGCTTGCATGTAGTTAAACTATAGTTCTGTTATACTACACGTCAGTCTTGTGAGTACATTTTTGTACTCATTTGCTTTGCTTAATAACTTTGTTGCAGAGGAGGTAGAGCCCAAAGGGCTTTACTTTTGTGAGCTGTGCGGTGGTTGGGAAAGCGACTAGCTTGGCGGTCCGGTTAGTTGCCTTGTGGGTGAAGGCACACTGGTTGGCTCTTGTTTTGGGCCATCTCTATGGCACTTTTGCTTCCGCTGTTATCTTAGTAGTCTTGTTGTTATTTGGCCGGTCGGCCTTTCTTTTGTAATAACTATCCTTTATTTATATTAACTTCTGGTTTGTTGCTTGTTCGTTTCTATGTGTTGGAATGGAATTGATGCAATCTTTTGTAATGAGTTGTGTGTATCGCATTCGGGAAGTACATATATCTCGAGGCACGGTTTATTTAGTTGATAATACTAGGGTCAATTGGATGACTAAGTATTATGAGCCTAATAAATCGGGGTCTCACAGGGACATATCACGGACGGTTCTATTATGGAACCATCGATGATATGAGACATATGACAGACGATTCTGTTATGGAACCGTTTATGATAATTATCACTGATGGTTCCATAATAGAACCGTCTGTGATAAGTATCTTTATTAGTAGGAGCCCGGCCGCTAGGGTTTGCGCCTGCCCTAACTCGTCACTCCCAACAAGACTTACTCTCGTCCATTCCTCCCCACCTCGACGCCGCCGCCTCGACCCATCCATCAGCCGCCGGTTGTGACACCACTCTGACCGCACAAGACACTTGTATGATAGTAGTGTCTTGTGCGGTTTCAGTCGTCGTACACAACCACGGTGACGCCACCACCCAAGCCACTTGGGCTTGGCTTGCGTGTCGCTTTCTCACGCCATGGCTTGGTTCTCTGCTTTCGGCCTCTGCGCCGAGCCTTGGCCCCTGGCTTTGCTTTCCCCATCCTCCTCTATTCTACTCTAGATCTGTTAGCTTAATGTCTTTTGTTGAGTTTGATTTTTATGCTTGATCCTTGTTGTGTCCCGATGTTTGTGTGATTTATGCAAGGTGAAGGAGATGGATGAGGGTTGTCTTTGGTGGTGGGGTCACCGCCGTGGTTGCGTACAGATCGAGGTATCACCCTACCTTACTCCCTCTTTGTCTCTAACCCCTTGCTCGTGATGAAAATGGCTAGTGCTTTATGATGGATGCCAAGGTCTCATCGTGTGGTGGCTGGGTTTGGACACCCTTGGTCTTGTTGTCTTACTGTTGAACTGCTCAATGATGTTAATAGTCTTATGATGAAATTGAGTTGATAATTAGTTCATATTAATAGTCCCCTTGCTCTGTGATGTAATGATGTTAATAGTCTTATGCTGAAATTGAATTGATAATTAGTTCATATTAATAGTCCCCTTTCTCTGTGATGTAAACTGAGGGCTATTGGTGTATGTGCATCCTATGCATCTTCCTTAGTTCATGCTGTGGGTTCAGATTAACAAAAATGAATGGGGATGGTGTGTTTGGTTAATGCTCTCTGATGGATACTAAGGGTTATTGATGCCGGTTCTAGCTTTGTGCTTGGTTGGCTTACATTGGATGTGGTTCAGATGGGGCTTGGCTGCAATTAACTTTTCAGATTTGTAAAGGTTTAGGCTTGGTGTGTATTGTATTCGAAAACAAGACCAAATGAGTCAAAAACTACTACAACACTTCTTCACCTGTCTCTCGCCATTCATTTCACCTTTGTCTATGTAACTGTGTTCATGCCGATCAAGTTCTCCTACCTTGCGTCCCAGTTACGTCCTACCATTCCATTCATAATCTCTTCTTTATAAAGCCTCCAAACAATGGCTGCTTTTGTCATTAAAACCGGCATCATATATATATTGTTCATAGTCCCCAACCACTTTCAGGGGGTCGTCCACGCAGCATGAGAAGGATGAGACAGTAGCCACGGGCAACCTCATTGAGCCCATGCAGATTTAGCAAGTATGGATGCAAGGAGGGCGTCAGGACATCCAATTACCTGGATGTTGTCGATAGGTAATGGGACGTCGCTATGTTCAGAAAGTGACGTGGACGTGTAAGTATTGTGACATCATTTCGACAACCAACAATTCTTGAGCATGTAAGTCTTTAAACCCAACAAGAACACCAAGCAACAAGTTGAGAATTCTTGTGAAATGTGAGAATGGTTGCTTGGTGTTCTTGTTAGGTTTAAAGACGATTACATGCTCAAGAATGGTTAGTTGCTGATACATGATGCCACTTCCTAGTCGGATTACCTGCGCGTCCGCGTCACTTTCTGAATATAGCGACGTCCAATTACTTATCGACAACATCCAGGTAATTGGATGTCCTGACGATCTCTTTGCATCCATACTTCTTAAATTTGCATGGGCTCAATGAGGTTGCCCATGGCTACTGTCTCATCCTTCTCATGTTGCATGAATGATCCCCCCAAAGTGGCTGAGAGACTACGAACAATATATATATATATATATATATATATATATATATATATAATATACATGATGCCGGTTTTAATGGCACAAGCAGCCACTACTTGGGGCTTTATAGAGAAAAATCATCACAGACGGTTTCAGTCACAAACCATATGTGATATATACTTAACATAGACGGTTTCCACCACAAACCGTCTGTGATATCAGTCATCACAAACGGTTTCAGCTACAAACCGTCTGTAATATATCAGTCATCACAAATGGTTTCAGCTACAAACCGTCTGTGATAGGTTCCTATTATAGACGGTTCTCAGTAAATAACCGTCTGTGAAGGTATGCATCACAAACGGTTTGAAAACCGTCTGTGATGACCTCATGTCATCACTGACCCATAAACTCAGACGGCTCACGAAACCGTCTGTGAATACCTTTTCTGTAGTAGTAACGCCACATGAGCAAAAGGCTGAGGTGGCAGCTGACATGGAATATGAGGTGGCTTCCACGTCGGAAGGGAGAGAAAACAAAGAGAAAGCATAGGACAAAGAGGCCATGGCCGGCAGCAATGCCCACAGTGGCGAAGATGAACAGAGACGATGGAAGTCCTACTGAAGAGCAAACGGGTTCCCAGTGGCCTGTCGATGCTGAGGGAGGTGGCGACTCCGTGATCCCAGCGATGAGATGACGGCGGCTGCGACTTTGGCGACGGCGATGCTCACGGGTGAGGATGGCGAACGTTGTTCGGTGGCCAAGGAGCAAGAAGGATAAGGGGGATTAGATGGGATCAATCTGGGACACGAGATGACATGCTCCAAAGGGGAGGGGAGCTCTCCGAGTAGTAGATCGGGATGGAGTGCCGGCGATTGGTTGTTGAACAAAAACGAAAACGGCGTTCCGGTGATCCTTGGAAGGAGATGGTGCGAGCACAGCGTAGCCCCCGCTATTGCGGACCCAACGAAGGTGTCGGATGGTGAGGAAATCCGGTGATGAAGTAGTTTCGGGCGTCTTCGGTTTTGGACGGATTGCGGCACAACCAGGGCGAGATTAGGGAGGGGACTTTAGGATTTTGGTGGAGATGAGTGATGCGAACAAATTGACGCGGGCGCTCTGCTTTATATAGCACCGTAGATGGGATATTAGAGTTGGAGCCAGCGGCGCAAGCACCCGGACTCATGAGTCCTGACTTGGGAGGAAGACAAGCACGTGCGCTACTTCGGCTGGGCAAAAGGGGCCCACGCGCAGAAAAACAAAGAAAAAGGAAAGGCTGCTCGGCTTGGCTGGACTGTGCGCGCACAAGGAAAAACTGGAGGAAGGCAACTAGGCTTCAAGCGCATAAAGCAGGGACGGGTAGCTTGGTCCAAGCGAGGACAACGAGCTGGTTGCGCACGCACAAGAAAAAGGCAAACGGGCTGGCTGGCTCGACTGCTGGCTTTGGCGCTCACACGCGAAGAAATGAAGCGAGTGGGAGTGGGCTAGCGAGCGGCTGCGGCTGGGCTCACGCGCACTGAAGGGAATGCGGCTGGGTCATCTTGGGCTGCTCGGGCCGGGACAAAAGGAAGGAGCGACCCAGCTCGGGCCAAATGAAGAAATGAACTAGCGGTACCGACCGGGACCTAAAGAAAGAAAACTACGAGAACAACGAAATTCGGGTTGGGCACCGAAAGACAGAAAATAGGCTAAGGAAAAAGGATTTCAGTCCAAAGCTTTTCTGAGATTTTAGTCGTTTTTCTTTTTATAAAATAGCAGAAAAGGCAAATAACAAATGGAAAATAGCAAATGCACTCAGAAAAATTCTAGATAAATCTAGAAAATATATCCAAGCACATAGAACCCAAATAAAATAATTTTGATAATAGTTGATGTTGAGATTATTCATATTAAATTGTTTTTGAACTCTGAAAATTTCAATTAAGCTTTTAACTTTAGCAGAAAATTCAAATGGTTATTTTTTTTAAAACTTCAAAACAGACCAAATTTTTGGGATGTTACAAAAATACAGAACTCCTCTGCATTGGTCAGAATCAGGTGGAGGATATATCTTCGGACCTGATACTCTCAAGCAAGCTGGAGAGAAAGTTCTACGATCGAGATCGCCTTCAAGCAAATTTCGATGAAGACAAAGAGTTATGCCGACAACCGTCGAAGAAAGTTAACCTTTGAAGTTGGAGTTAATGTGTATCTCAAGGTATTGACGCTTCGTGAAACTCAAAGATTTAAAGTAAAAGGCAAGCTCACACCAAGATACATAGGCCCGTTCCTAATCACCGCCAAGCATGGAGAAGTCGTCTATCAGCTAGAGCTACCTGAAAGTTTGTTAGATGTCCACAACATTTTTCACGTCTCCTAGCTCAAGAAATGTCTCAGAGTACCTGAAGAGCAGACGCCCGTAGAAGCCATCGCCCTTCAGCAAGATCTAACTTATCCGGAGCATCCAATGAAGATCCTCGACACCATCAAGAAGCGAACAAGACGTCAAGTTATCCACCTTTGCAAAGTCTAGTGGAGCCACCACTCAGCAAAAGAAGCCACCTAGGAGCGGCGAAGATCAACAGAAGCGAGACTACTCGTCCCTGTTCTTGAAGCAGCTCGAATCTCAGGGTTGAGATTCCGTTTAAGGTGGGTAGGATTTGTAACGTCCCATTTTAGACGGTAAATAGTGCTACTATTTTGGTTTTTGCCATATTTGAAATTAGCAATTAGTTTCTAAAACCTTCTAGCTTCTTTAAGCTCGGGTTTGTGTTTCAAATATCCTTGAAACCTGAAATTCAAATTCAAGTTAAATTTCCTCCCTTTTCAGTTTTTCGCCCTCTTTCCCATTTTACCCTTCCTCCCTTTGGGCTCCGCCTTATTCTCCTTCTGGGCTAGCCCAACCTCTCGTGGGCCTCCTTTCCTTCTTTCTTGGCCCATCCGGCCTAGTGCCCTTGGCCTTTCCTTCTAGCCCACTTGGCCCAATAGCCCAACTGGCCTACCTCCCCCGGCCATTTCCCTTGGCCATTTCTTGGCCTGGCCTCCCCACGCCTTCTTCTTCCTTTAGCCGCAGCCGAGCTCTCCCCTCCTTGCTTTTCTCTCCCATGACTCCTTGGCCACCGAGGTCGCCTGCCACCATGAGCCCTCTGCGACGCCCATGCTCCCTCTGACCGCACGCACAAGCTCTTGTCGCACCCACTCCTTGACCATCGAAGACCTTCGGTGCCCCTCCTCGCACTGTCCTCTCCACCATGCGCAGCCATGATGCCATGCCCGCCCGGTTTGAGCGTCGTGCTCACGCCACCGTGTCAGCTTGGAGCTACAAGTCGTCGCTCCCTCTGCCACGCTCACCTACTTCCCGCCCCGTCACCTCCATACGCAGACGCCCACGCCCACGCCACTCCTCGGGACCAAGCACCGCCCGGCCACCCAGCCTCAACGGCTCTCCTCTTCGCTCCCTTGGCCATTTATAAAGAGGCCCTTGTTCCCTTGTCCTCCCCCACGCCTTCCCTTTCTTCTCCGGGTAAGTCCACCAAAAACCGCTGCTTCCTTTTGTTTCGGCCGGCGCCGCCTCCACCGCCGTCTAGTCGCCTCCGCGCCGCCACCCCGTCACCTCGCGCCCTTGGCAACGAGGAGCAATTCCCCCTAAATTCCCTTGAGAATTGTCCACCGCCGCCACCAGAATCGACCACCTTCACCGCCTCCGGCCGCCACCTTCACCGCCGCCAATCTACCTCCTCCGGCCACCTCCCTCCCCGTTTCTTGGCTTGGTGAGTTCCTGCAGCCCCCTCCTAGCCGGTGCTCTCACCCACTTGGGCCGTGAATCACCCAGGCACCACCGTGGCTTTTGCCGCCACGCCACTGCCGCCTCTCCACCACTCGTCACCAGCTATAGTCCTCCTCCGGCCCCCATTGATGACCCGGTGAGACCGCCTCGCCGTGCGCCACCCCGTGCTCCCATTCCCCGGCGCTGACCACCATGGCTGTGCCACCGTCACTGCCTCCAAGCTCCACCATCGCCGCTCTAATAACTTGCCGACCATGCCACCATCGTCAATGGGTCCGCCTTGCCAAGGGCTCCCCAACCCCACCCTTGTCCAGTGCTGCTGCTCCCTCCTCCGCCTGCGTCGAAGTCCGGTCGTGCGCGCCCGTGAAAGCCCCCGCGCGTGGCACATTCGAACAACCCTGTTCACCCGTGATTAAGGTGTAATGATTGGTTAGACTTTAATGGCTGTCCTAACCACCAGCTAAAAAGCCCCCTTCACCCACTACCTCACGGGGCTCGCATGAATAGTAATGGCGGCCATTCATTTAAACCACACAGGATTCCCCTCCTTTCAATGACAAGTGGGCCCCACCCCCTTCACTGTTCCTGTGGGCCGACGCCTCCTGCGCAAAGACCCAGTCCACGCGCTATTCCCGTGCACCGTGACACTATGCTGAAGGCCCCACATGTCAGCAGGACACCCCCTCTCTCTCTCTCTTTTCCGAATTAATTCCAATTAATTCCGTTATAGCTCCAAAAATTATGAATTTTGTTTCTAAAATTTTGTAAATTCAAGATCTTGTTAATGGCATAGGTCTTGTTTAATTTGGAGTTTATTTTATATTCTTTTTGTATTTATTTGCTCTCTTTGCTTGTTTGTGCCTTTTTCCGGTACATTCGTCCGAATAGGATTTGAAGACGCGGGAAACCTCCAAGTTGATCAAGCCCAAGAATATCAAGACCCTCTTGCCTATAACCAAGGCAAGTCAATGCTTTGATCATATTGATCCTACATTTTATGTAAATTATATTCATTTAAATTACCCAAACTTGCATGCTTTAATTCTTTTGTCAAATGTATGTTAAAGCTTAAGGTAGTTAAATACCTATTTGATGATTAATTAATTAATATGCCATCCATTGATATTTGAATCCATTATTCCATGTCAGCCAAGTAACTATGTAGTAAATACTAGTTATAGGTTGTACTTAAGCGACATGCTAGTCTTGCTTAAGTACTGGAGTATTAAATACTCCAATCATCATTCTTCAAACATGAAATGAATTTGGGCAGTCATTGGTGGGCCATGACTGAAATGAATGAGATAATTTGGTTTTACTCCTCAAAACCCTAATAATTGCTAATACCACATCTGGACGGATGGCAAGGCGGTGGGTGCTCAAGGAGCACGAGAGTGGTTGGTATGTGGAATGAACAGCCTGGATGGATTAAGGACTTAATCTTGTCATGACCTCCCGTGTAAAACAAGTATAACCACAAGTCTACAAACTGCAACTTGGCTTAGTAAAATTATTAAACCTTGAATGTATCTCACTTGGTGGAGAAAGGGAACATGCAAGCTTGCGGTACATCTAGCTTGAATAGGACATCGATACAAGGTGAAGTTGCCAACGTTGTGGGTAGTCCAACTACGCTAGATGCTGTGGTACAACATCCCGCACGAGTGTACAAACGTAACCCCATATGGGTGAGATGACGGAAAGGACAAGATAGTTTGAAAGGTTACTGTGACGGTCGCTCGACTACATGACAAAGGAATCGTGTGGGGTAATGAGTATGACTATCTCTTGTGGGTACAGTGTACAACCTTTGCAAAGTTTAAACTGTTTAAATAGACGTGCCTACGGTCAAATGTGAACATGGGAACTTTACGTGAGTTAGTTCTATTTCAAAAACCTTTGTGGGTGGTATGAAAAATGTAGAGGGCTCACCTAGCCCTGAGATTGGTTTTTACTTAAGCCGCTGAGCTCAGCGGTATTAATAATTGGTGGCAGCTCCAATCAAATGAAGCATAGGTAGAGTTTTCGATGGAGGGAACCTCTACTGTTATATAAATATCACACAATTACTCTCTTTAATAGAATGCAATTTGTTAAAATGCTAAGTGGTAGGACTTTGGTAATTATGATAATTGAAAATATTGCTTTAGCAAATAAAAGAACTCGAGCCATCCTTATTTAGCCTTGCATGTATATTATTGCATTGTGCGTTGGCTCACGACCACGAAAGTTGTGCTCATTCTCGCTCTCTCCCCAAACCCTTTAGACAATGAAGATCAAGGAGACTACGCTTATTATGAGGACCCAGAAGCTGATGGACAAGGAAACGATGAAGAGTAGCATAGTTCTTTAGTTTGGGTCTCGCCCCAGTCTAGTGGACTCGTTGGTACTTGCGTACAACTGATATTGTCCAACCCCTTAGTTAATATCTGTTGTACACAAGTTGCCCCAGTCGCTTGCCTATGGTGAGATGAGCTCCACTCCCCTTTTGCTTCCGCTGTAGCTTATGTGCTTTCATGTAATGTAATCAAGTTGGCCTTGTTCGGCCCCTTTTGTAAAAACTCGACCCGACGTGGTCTATGTCACTCTGTGTTGTAATATATTTGAATATTTTAGTTCACGCTATGTATGAAAGATTCGGCAATGTGCCTGTGAGTGCTATCTACTGATTTAGGGAATAGCACAGTGTTTTCACAGAGGATTTGGATTCTCGGAATCCAGGTCCGACACCCATATACGCTGCTCTGGTATTGTTATGGTCATGGTCGCCGATTGGAAATATTATTGCCGCTTCATTGAAGGATTTTCAATGGTTGCTAAGCCTCTTACGTAGTTGTTGAAGAAGGAGAAAAAGTTCACTTGGACCCCAGCCTGTGAAGAAAGTTTTCAAGAATTGAAGAAGCGTTTGACTTCAGCCCCAATGTTAACTCTGCCAGATATCTGTAAAGATTTTGATATCTACTGTGATGCTTCGCGTCAAAGATTAGGATGCGTCCTAATGCAAGAAGGAAGAGTTGTCGCTTATGCATCAAGGCAATTAAGACCTCATGTGGAGAATTATCCTACCCATGATCTGGAACTAGCTGTCGTAGTGCATGCTTTAAAGATTTAGCGTTATTACCTCATTGGTAATCGTTGTGAGGTATGCACAGATCATAAGAGCCTAAAGTACATTTTCACTCAGTCTGATCTGAACATGAGATAGAGAAGATGGTTAGAGTTAATAAAGGATTATAATCTTGAAATCTACTACCATCCTAGAAAAGCCAATGTTGTTGCAGATGCTTGAAGTCATAAGAGCTACTGCAATGCTTTGGAAGTAAAAGAGAATTGTGCAGAACTTCATGAGGAGTTTCATAGGCTGAAGCTAGAGGTGGTAGCCAAAGGATTTGTGAAGCCCAGCCAAATGATCTTTAGATTAAGGACATCAAGCTCAAAATGGAAGAAGGTAAATTCAAGGACTTCACCAAGGATGATCAAGATATACTGTGGATAAATGGACGTATCTGCATGCCAGATGTTGATGAGTTAAGACAGCTAATCTTAAAAGAAGCTCATAACTTGAAATATTCTATTCACCCTGGAAGTACTAAGATGTACCAGGATGTTAAGAATAAATTTTGGCGGCCAAATCTAAAGCGAGAAGTCACTGAGTTCGTTGCCTTGTGCGACGTATGTTAGAAAGTAAAGGTAGAGCATCAGAGACCAGCAGGTTTGTTGTGACCCCTGAAGATTCCAGAGTGGAAATGGGAAGAAATCGGAATGGATTTCATTACCGGTATACCTAGGACTCAATGGGGTTACGATTCAATTTGGGTAATAGTTGATCATTTGATTAAAGTTGCTTATTTCTTGCCAGTCAAAACCACTTACTCAGGAGATCACCTTGCAGAGTTATATATGTCAAGAATTGTTAGTTTACATGGTATGCCCAAGAAGATAGTGTCAGATCGAGGATCTCAGCTCACCTCTCGTTTTTGGCAAAGTCTGCATGAAGCCTTGGGAACTCATTTGAATTTCAGTATTGCGTATCACCCTCAGACGGATGGACAAACTGAAAGAGTAAATCAAATATTGGAAGATATGTTAAGAGCTTGTGCTCTAACTAATGCTACCATTTGAGATAAAAGTTTACTATATGCAGAATTCTCGTACAACAATAGTTACCAAGTCAGTTTGCAAATGTCACCATTTGAAACTTTATATGGTCGTGCATGCAAAACCCCTCTGAATTAGTTAGAAACAGTCGAGCGTAAGGTATTTGGACCAGACATTATTCAAGAAGCAGAAGAACAAGTGTCTATGATCAGAGAATGGTTAAAGATAGCTCAGTTGAGGCATAAGAGTTATGCTGATAACAATTGTTGTGATCTCAGCTTTGAACCAGAAGATTATGTCTATCTTCGAGTTACTTTGTTGAGAGCTGTCAAAAGGTTTCATGCTAAAGGAAAGCTTGCCCCTAGGTATTTTGGTCCGTTCAAAATTGTGAGTCGTCGAGGAGAAGTTGCATATTTGCTTGAACTGTCGCAGTCGTTAGCAGGAGTGCATGATGTGTTCCATGTATCTCAGTTGAAGAAGTATCTTCGTGTGCCGACAGAATAAACTCCCTTAGATTCAATCGAATTGAAAGAAGATCTCACTTATAAAGAGCAACCTGTCAATATTTTGGATATCGCAGAGCGTCGTACCAGAAGCAAGACCGTTCGTTTTTGCAAGGTTCAGTGCAACAACCACTCTGAAGGAGAAGCAATATGGGAGCGTAAACAAGAGCTAAAAGCCGAGTTCCCTAGCCCTTTCTCTAGCTAGCCTGAATCTCGGGGTTGAGATTCCTTTAAGGGGGAGGTTTGTAACAACCCAATTTTCTGAGCTTTAAAAATCTTTTGAATAGTTAATAGTTGGGAAATTCACCCTTGAGTTTTATTTGAATTTAAATAATGCTTAAACATGGACTTTTAATATCAAAACCATTTAATATGATTAATGTCAACATCAATTATTGTCAAAAACTATTTTATTTGGATTTTATGTGCTTAGATATATTTTCTAGAATTTTTTCGAGTTCATTTGCTATTTTCTATTTGCTATTTGCATTTTCTGGTATGTCTAAAATAGAAAATCTAATTAAAATCTCAGATTAATCTTTGGGCCGAATCTCCGCCGCAGCCCACTACTATTCCTTTGGTCCAACCCAACTCCCGCAGCCCAATCCTCCGCCGCAGCCCATCCGCAAGAGCAAGCGTCGCATTCCTCTAACTGGTGGGGCCGCGTTGCCACATCACCATCTTCAACCCCGAGCCTCGTCCTCCTCGCACTGAAGCTCAGGTCCGCCTTGGCTAGGGTTGAAGCTTCAACCGACAAAAACCAAATCTCCAACTAAAATATCTCGGGTTAGCGTGTCAAATCATGTCTCTATCCCTTCTACGTTCGGATCTGTTGGAATCTTATCCTGAGACAGACTCTATCTCTTAGAACAAACAAATACGAAAATATCCTGATTTGGGGATTCCTTATCCTATCCCGATCTCACTATATAAGTAGCACCCCGAGGTCCTCCATCGCCTCCGCATCCCAAAACCCTCACCCACATCTCCTCCGAAACCTTGGCGCCACCATAATCGAAGTTCTAGGGTTTTTCGGTCGAAGTCATATTTTGTGAATTCCACAGCTGTCGTGGATGCATCGTAGATGCTGACTACACCAGTAGCTTCACCATCACAGTCGCTACCTCAGGCGCCCATCTGTTGCCTCAGATCGTTGCCAGAGTTCTTCATCGACAAAAGCCGTACCTTCGTTCTCTTCTCCGCGACAATTCCGGTGATCACCGTCGACCTTCCGTGTCAATACCAGTACCAGTATGTGCGCAATAGCCTTCCCTTCCCATCACGTGCATCCGCCACCAGCGCCGCGCCGTCGTTCGCCGTTGTCGAACGAACCCGAAAACCTCAACACCGTCGAAGTGGCGTGGCGTATGGATCACCATCCACCTCACCATCCACGTCAGCCTCAGTGCAGATGTGGCGCTTGTGTGGCAATCCAGTCACGGCCTCATCAATGCACACGTGTCCAGTCCACCCAGCCTAGATCCAAAATCTTCGTAAACGCAGTCTACCATACACCGTTTCTATGACATGTGGGGCCCATATGTCAGGATTTCTTTTTATTTCTTTTTCAGCCAAAAAGTCTTTCTGATGTCAGCTGATGTCATAGTCCAGTTTTTCAGTAGAAAAATAACTCGGGTTAATCCCAGAAATTCCAATTTTGCCTTTTTCTTTAGCTTAGATCTTCCAAAAGCCATATCTTCTTCATTCGAACTCCGATTGAGCCTTTTCAAATTTCTAAATTCGAGCTCTATTTATTTGAGATTTGTATTTAATTTTTGAAGTTTGTTTTTTCTCTGTTATTTATTTATTTTGTTTATTTGCTTCGTTTGCGAGTAGACATTGATTCTTCGGGAAATTTTGAAGAAGAAGGAGTGCACCAAGATCAAGACCAGTACTAGGATCTATTCCAAGGCAAGTTGTACCTTTGATCATGTTGAACCCAGTTTTCAAAATTATTTTGATTCAAATTAATGCATTTACTTTAAGTATTTATTTAAATGCTTTTGGGTTTAGTTATTAATCCAAATTGTTTATATCCACCTTGTCTATTGTTATGTCATAATCTTTTGTCACCCTAGATTGGTTATTCTTTAGTTGGTATTATCGTAGCACCAATGTGGGTTGGTTAGATACGAGTAGATTGCTTAGCCATGCCACGATTCATCATTTCATGTGAGTTGCAAATATGAATCTGACTAAGTGAATATGGAACTTTGTGATAAAACTGTGTGTGCTAGCTGTGTACTATTACTCGTTGATGGCATGTGTTGCACTTAACCAACAGGGTGGAAAAGGATTTAGACTGAGGTAAGTGGTGGAAACTCTGTGATATGGTGGATCTCAATGCATCGGATTTGAATTGTGGTTACTTAGTTGATATGGTGGATCTCAATGCATCGGATTTGAATTGTGGTTACTTAGTTAGAAATTGGAAGTCTTGCCTTGGTCAATTAAGAACTTAACTTTGTACACCATTGAACTGAGCCACAACTGTAAGACCTCATGACTGGTATGGGACAGGCCTAACTTAATAAGTTATGGATTCTTGACATTAACTACTTAGGCAATAGGTTAGGCTCTGTGCTAGGTGGAGGTGTGTTTCTGTCTCTATGGTGACTCACATCGCGGGACAGTTCACCGCTTACCTATCCAACAGTGTGCGTCGGACTAATTTCCTCCGTGGGCATTGGTACTGGCAGTAAAACACATCGGGAGTGTCAATGTTTGAGATGAAGTTTCTGAAACATTTTGTTATGATTGATGCTAGCTACACTGGTTATATCGTGTGGGTAAAGTGTACAACCTCTGCAGAGTGTTAAACAATCTATTCGAATAGCCACGTCCGCCGTTATGGACATGCTCGGGGATTTCACACGAGGGTTAGATTTTCATAAAACACTTGGGAAGGGAGCTGTGTAATTTAAGTTATATGGCTGTGTGAATAATTTGTTTAGGCTTTGTGTTCTTTGTGAAAACAATTGGTAACTTAATATAAGTCACACCACATACGGTTTTTTTGTTCAAACCATCTGTGAAGGCCTACTATCACAGACGGTTTCCACTAACAACCGTCTGTGATATGTAGGATATCATAGACGGTTCTATTTACAAACCGTCTGTGATTGGAAACATATCACATACGGCTAGCAAAAATAACCGTCTGTGATATCCGTCATATCACATACAGTTGTTGGTGAAAACCGTCTGTGAAGGCCTATTATCACAGACGGTTTCCACTAACAACCGTCTGTGATATGTAGGATATCATAGACGGTTCTATTTACAAACCGTCTGTGATTGGAAACATATCACATACGGTTAGTAAAAATAACCTTTTGTGATATCCGACATATCACATGTGATTGTTGGTGAAAACCGTCTGTGAAAGTTTGTAATACCTAACTAAATTTTTTCTGATTCTCGACTAGCCTCAGGAATTGCTAGCCATGCCCTCTGAAAACCAGCAAGCAAAAAACAGATAAATCACAGATGAATCAATTATTGACAACTCAAAGTGATCATTTACAACTCAAAATCAATTACAAAAGAATATGTTCAAGTATTGTCGCTAGAGTTACAATTGAATTACAACTACTCAAAGTGAATTACAATTGAATCAATTGTTTGAAGGTCGTTCAGTGGTGTCGACAGAGTGAAACTCTCCACTGGCGTTAATGATCTTCGTCTTGATGAAGCTGCAGAGCATCCCTCAAACCTCTGAGATTTCGGTCATAATCAATGCATCTAAATTGAGTATCAGGCCCTGTCGCTACCCGGAGTAAAGTAGTAAGCATATATATTTAAATTTATTATTAGGAAATAATTATTACGAGATTGACAAACCTTTGGATCATTCATCTTAGCACTCATGATTTGCTGCATATGATGGCAAACGTAGAATGCACATAGGTGATCTTGTTCTTACTGGTGGCACTGCAAAAATAGAGTTACATATATAAGTATAGTCAGTTCGAGACGCATTATTACGAAGTGTAATATATGATTATTGTATTGTAGCGCATACCAGAAATCGCGTCTTGTGTTGCAGTTTGGCGCTCGATTCCTTGTGTGTCCCTCCCTCGGCAATATAGGCGCTTAACGACCTACATGATTTCAAAAATTTATCCTCGGTCATTTCAAAAGAAGGAAGACTACAATAGAGTTATGTATGGAGGAAATGAGCTTACCTGTCGAGTATTCCTTGTAGAAGGGTGAAGTCATGGTTTTTGTGAGTAGGGAATCAAGGTATATTACCTTGTTCCTCTTTGGTACAATGACTAAAAGGATCCAGTGGAACCTACTCATGTATGTCGCTATAGTCATTAAACCTAAGTTCGTGTTGCGTATAAAGTACAAATGAAATTTGTATGGCAAGTAGTGAAGCACTTACTTCTGGTTGTAGAGTACTAGTATGTAGTCCTTGTTGCCCTAAGCAAGCAATCCCGTTATTATGTATTTCACGACGTAGGATGTGTCTTCGGTGATGCATTGCTCAGAGAGCAAGTGTGGGTCGAGGAAACCCACCGGTTCTAACCATCGCCGGGCATTTTTCATCATGTATCTATTTATAAGCAATGAGTTGTGACATTTATTGGTATTACGTGAATGTAGAACTTGAGTGTACACACTTACAGTGTCCAGCATAGTAGAAGCGAGGCGTCGAGGGTATTCAGGTTGAATAGGTCGAATAAGTCATCGAAGCCCATGATGAAGTGGCCTGGCTCATGGAAGAAATGCTTTTTCGTGTATCTAACGGTGATTCTAGTATCACACCACTTCTCTTTGGTCTTCCGCATATACCATACATGCAAAGACTGGTAACCTATTCCAGCATGGGCTAATACTTTGTCAGGGGACAATAGACATCCGAGGGAGTATGTCCCGGGCTTGGGAGGCGCATTAATATTTTTTTTTATTTAGCCTTAACCACTCTCCTGCTACACATCTTCTTGTGAGACAACTCGGAAACCGATACGGTGACACGCTTTTCTTGTTCCTTCGGCGTCTTCCCACGGGAACCGATGAGGAGGCCTTCTGAAGCAAAGGATGAGGTGGATTCATCGAGGGTCCTGTTAGAGAGGCATGGTCATGTTGAGATCATAGCACTACAGGGTCCAGGGCGATGTCCTTCTTGGGCCACTAGATAAAAATGTATATGGCATCCCCTAGTGTTCTAATGTCTTCGTTTGGTCGAATCTCCAGCAGGATAACCATGAAATGGTTATGTACCAAGTCCACCTAGATCCTAGCGTAACCCTACGCTAGCTGGGCACCGTGCAGCGATGTCCCTTCCTAGCATGGATACACCATCCCCCGCCCAGCCTCAATAGAAATGGACCTAACCAGCCTCACTTGGAGCTTGCAGGGCGTCGGCTCCTACAAAATGATACACAATTAGTTAAGGCGTCCTATAGGTCTATATATCTTTGGAGCATTCTAGAGAAGTACATTACCTTGATGTTGTCGATAGGTAATTGGACATCGCCATCTTCAAAATTTTGCGTGGACGTGATGCTACTCCGATGTTGAGGAGGACTGGCTCCCAAAATAATGGGGGCGGCTTGCGATTGGTTGAGGAGTTGATTCATTTGATCCTGCAATCTTGTTATCTGTCCTTGAAATTTTGCAGTTAGCTTCTGCACCGACTGTTCCTCGTGCTCGGCCTTAGATCTCTTCCTACTCCTATACGTCTTGGAGTCGTTTGTGAATCCCTCCCTCCAAGGTACGTAAACCCCAAGGCCTCACATGCGACCAGGGTGCTTCTTATTTCCCAGGGCCATAGATAGTATATACTTCTCCCTGACTACTTCGAAGGAGCCTTGGGAAGATCTAGTAGTCAATGCGTGCTGTAAGAGGTCATCGTGTTATTTTAAACACTATGAAGTTATGGACTTATTAACAACTAGGTAGTTCGACATATTTACTAGACGTTGGGACACATCCTCGTCTGCCAGGTTTGTGAAAGAGATGTCACCCGAAGACGTGGTTGATGCCCTCGCTCTTAACCAGCTTCGGGCGTGCTCTTCTATGATCCCAGCAAATGGCCTGGTTCCATTATCATCCTCCGCCATCCATTGCGTGGTTTTACCCACATACCCAGTGGTGCCAAGTTTGTGCGAGTGAGTGTTTTGTGCCTGGAGAGCCTTGTGCGCCACACTTTGCTCCTAAAATTCACTCGTCATCTTCATCCGCACAAAGGTGTCCCATATATCTTGTGACAAGAATTTGTACTTTGTGAACGGTGTCCGACCCGTGTTCACGTACTTCGTGACAAGCATACTCTTGAAGGTCCACCACGCATGTCCCATCGCGAGCAACGCCTGTCGTTCCACGTGTGCTTGGACTGCTTTTGGGATAGTGAACAAGCTTGAAATATCAGTCCACAGCTGGCCTCTCTCTACGTCCGTCAGAGACTTCCAGCTTGGTGTGGTGATGGGGACCCGTTCCCTTCCAAGTATCCCACAGATGGTCTGAAATTTTGCTGCTGCTTTCTTGGGACTCAGAGGGACCCCAAAGGTACTAACCTCCGTGATGGCCATTCGGCCTGCAGGCAATTTCGATATTCATCTGCCATCTCGCCTACGTGCCACTTTCCTCAGAGATCGAGACGCATTCGGCGATATCGATGACGGCGGCGAAGATGGTGCGGACGCCATCTGGCTTACTTGCTATCTATATGAGTTACATACACAATGAACTAAAATTTCAAAATTCAAAGTTTAAATAAAATGCATTGCAAGTTGATATCCACTAGGTATTTTCGAAGATAATTTTCCTTGGAAACATCTTTTATATAGAAAAAATAGAAGTTACCCAACCAATGAACTAAAAACATAATATCCCGCATAAAGAATAATATGCTCAATACAATCATCATATATACAAAAGAAATCAACATAAAGCTAAGATTGAAAAGATTAATTACATAGGCAAAGTAGATAACTGGAATCTAAACTGATCAGAGACTCCAGAGGCAAAGCAGTTTTAGCAAACAATCAAAATTAATTCCAGCAAAAATAAATGACATTACAACATAATTCAACCAAAATTTAAATGACCAAAATAACATGTATTCATGTAATTCTTCCAAGTCATCTAAAGAGAATAATATGCTTAACACATACACCATTAGAGCATCAAAAATCAGCATAATGCTAAGATATAAGATGTTGATGACTACTCTCAGAAGGCGAGTTGCAAAGGAATTAATATTTCTCATCTCAGCCCTTTAGTCTATACTCTTCACAAATTAGATAAGAAAACTAG
Source organism: Phyllostachys edulis (assembly GCA_036346405.1). Classification (NCBI taxonomy): domain Eukaryota; kingdom Viridiplantae; phylum Streptophyta; class Magnoliopsida; order Poales; family Poaceae; genus Phyllostachys; species Phyllostachys edulis. The sequence continues at coordinate 8,080,624 of CM070561.1, read as the reverse complement.
AATTCAGATTTTGAGCTATAATCAATGCTTTACTTGTCTGATAGATTAATCACATGCGTAAGAAGTTCAAACTATTGCTTTCTGACAGTTAGTGATCATCAAGAATCACAAAATCCACTACTGCAGTTTACAGAAGACTATAAACTAGGTTCACTGAATTCAATACTTCAAGATATAAGCTGATAGACTTTTAATGAATTCACAGAAAACTCAGATTTAGCTAAAAGCTTTCAGCTGATAGGAGAATTAGTAGGATAACAGTACCAGAACTTATTGACATAATATGACAACAGTAAGCAAACCTCTTTTAGAGCTCAAAACTGAACTAGATATCCTATCAATTTCAGTATTAGACCATAACATCACAGAGCATTAGATCAAGCCCACATAATTCACTTTGATATATCTTTCAGTGTATGAGTCAAATCAAATTCAGAATTTGAAGCCAATCCAGCGCACACATATATAATCAAAGTGAACTGCAATTGGAACAAAGAGATACTTACTGATCCGACGATATTCAAAACCATCAAGCACCACAAGAACTCCAATTGAACCCGCCAATATTCCTTCAAGTACCCACACAAAGTATGGCACAAGAAGGAATCCAACCAGATGAGCACAACCGAAGAAGATCAAGAGTTCACCGAGCGGTGTGGAGGAGGAGGCTGAGCGGCGTGGGGGAGGAGGCCGAGCGGTGTGGAGGAGGACTTCGGCATGGAGGAGGAGGCTGAGCGATGTGGCCCCGGCGTGGAGGAGGACTTTGCCGTGGAGGAGGAGGCCGAGCGGTGTGGCTTCGGTGTGAAGGAGGAGCCTTCAGGCGGCGGTGGCGCTCGGGTGGGGAGGGTAACGAGTGAGAGTGGCTCTAGGTAGTTGAACGGGCGAGTGACGAGAATAAGGGCGTCTGTGATACGAGACCACATCATAGACGATTCTATTATGGAACCGTCTGTGATTACTTATCATAGACAGTTCCATAATACAAGCATCTATGATATGCTACTATGCGATAGTTCATTCTATAGCTACTATGTTTTTCGGCTAGCACGGGGCCAAATTATGTGCAACAAGTATTCTATAGCATACAAGTTCATAACAATAGAAATCCATAATTTAGCATGAGAGCACATGAACCTTTATAAGCCATACAAGAGCAGGGAGACATTAAGTCCATCATATTTGAAATATTAGGACATGAGACAAATAGGTTGTAAAAGTGCATAATATTATCATTCCACATTACAATGAAGTCCACATTGACAGCAAAACCAGAGATGACAAATCCATAACACATTAACACATGACAATTCCACATTGACATCAAAATAAGATATTACAAATCCATAACACATGGCAAGTCCACATTGACAACGAAATAATAACCAAGAGTACACAACACAGATCATGTCCCATGTTATGGAATAAATTACAATGGAATAAATTCTTAATTAAAATATAGCCCTTCATGATGATCGACGCGCATATAGCTAGCTTCCTCACTGGGTTCTTCCTCGAGCCTGATGTCGTCTCCGAAAGGAGGCAACTCGTCAAATTGATTGTACTCTTCCTCATCCACGACATTCTCAACTCCGATAATCCTTCTTTTTCCATGAAGAACAACATGGCAGTTATTATTTGCCAAGTCTGTTACATAAAAAAAAACTTGAATAACTTGCTTAGCGAGTACGAATGGTTTGTCCATGTATCCGACACGTTTGAGGTCTACAGTAGTGACGCTGTACTTGTCAACCTTCACACCCTGCGGAAGTTTAACCCAATGGCATCAAAACTGGGGGATCTTGAAAAGTATGTAGTCGAGCTCCCAAATATCCTCTACGAACCCATAGTAGGAGTTCAACCCACGTGGCCTGGCGGTATTGAACTGCTCGTGAAATGCATCTATGCGGACACTGTTGTTCTAGACTGTGCTCTTCCTATCTTGAGCTATCGTATAAAATATGTACCCATTTATGTCGTATCCTTGCCATGTGTAACATCCCAAATGTACAAATGGAACCAAATCTAGGTTTGTGTTTCAAATGTAATCAAGTGTGGGTGTTTGTTTCAAATGTAAGAAAATGTGTAGAGATTAAAACTTTTCTCACATCTTGAAACTCTTGAACTCTCCTATAATTCTTGTCAAGAGTTGGGGAATTCAAAAACACAAATCTCTGGGTGACTAAAGTCAAACCCTTATTCCACTTTGTCACAAATCTTGTGCTAACCTTTGGAAATATTTTTCCTTGGTTCTAGGGATGCTGTGTGACCCCTCTAAATTATTTCATAATTTTTAGAAATTATTTGATAATTTTTGGAGGCAAGTCAAACCAGTTTTGCAATTGGTCAAACCGTAAAACAACCCTTGATGAATTTCTTGAGAAAAATGTATAGCATAAAAACCATTGGAAATTTTATGTAAGGTTAATCCTGGAGTGAGGAAGCCCCAGTCCAAATTTCGAAATTTTTGGAGTTAGTTTGCTACCTCTAAAAATTCCTTCAAACTCAGCCTTCAAATTTAAACTCAAATCTGCCACTGTTCCTTGGGTCCGAGCCACTTTCCAAGTGGGTCGAACCCAACCCACTTCCCCGGCTTAGCCCGAGCTCCTCCCCCGCGCAAGGTCGTGCTCTGTTGGATCAGAATCCTATGGCCACGACCTCCCCTCTCATCTCGTCGTCGTCAGATCAAGATCTCATGGCCACGACCTCCCCGCCCTTTTGCAGTGTCGTGCCCAAGGGTCACGACCTCCCACTTCTATCCGTAGCCGTTGGATTGAGATCCACTGGCCACGACCTCCCTTAGCATCGTGCGTAACCGCCACGACCTCTCCTCTCCTTTTCGTCACCGTTGGATCAAAATCCAACAGCCACGACCTCCCACCTCTGTTCGTAGCCGTTGGATCGAAATCCAACAGCCACAACCTCCCCTCTATATTGTGCGCCGTTGGATTAAAATCCAACAGCCACGACCTCCCTTTGCGTCGTGTGCAAAGCCACGACCTCCCACCTCTGTTCGTAGCCATTGGATTGAAATCCAACAGCCAAGACCTCCCTTTGCGTCGTGCGCAAAGCCACGACCTCCCACCTCTGTTCGTAGCCGTTGGATTGAAATCCAACAGCCACGACCTCCCTTTACGTCGTGCGCAAAGCCACAACCTCCCACCTCTGTTCGTAGCCGTTGAATTGAAATCCAACAGCCACGACCTGCCTTTGCGTCGTGCGTAAAGCCCACGACCTCCCACCTTTGTTCATTACCGTTGGATCGAAATCCAATCGCCACGACCTCCCCTCCCTTTGCAGTGTCGTGCCTAATGGCCACGACCTCCCACCTCTGTTCATCGCCGTTGGATCAAGATCCACTGGCCACGACCTCCCATAGCGTCATGCGTAACCGCCACGACCTCCCCTCTCCATTTCGTCACCGTTGGATCAAAATCCAACAGCCACGACCTCCCACCTCTGTTCGTTGCCGTTGGATCAAAATCCAACAGCCATGACCTCCCGTCGCTGTTGTGCGCCGTTGGATCAAAATCCAACAGCCATGACCTCACATCGCGTCGTGCGTAATGGTCACAACCTCCTCTCTCTGTTGTGTGCCCTTGGATGTAAATCCAACGGTCACGACCTCCCCTCGATGTTGTGCGCCCTTGGATGTAAATCTAATGGCCACGACCTCCCATCACTCGTGCGCGACCTCCCCTCGCTATTGTGCGCTGTTGGATCAAAATCCAAAAGCCATGACCTCTCCTCGATGTTGTGCGCCCTTGGATGCAAATCCAACGGCTGCGACCTCCTAGCTATCTCCTTACAGCGTGTTACCTCCTTTCCTTGTCGGAACCGTGCGATGAGGATCTAGTGGTCACGACCTCCCCTTCCTTGTCGGAACCTTGCGATGAAGATCCAATGGTCGTGACCTCCCCCTTTCCTTTTCAGACCTCACCATTTCAGATCCAATGGTCACGACCTCCCCCCTTTTCTTATCGAACGATCGAGGTCAGCACCTGTTCTTCTCCTTCCTCGGTCTCGTGCGCGTGCGCCATGGCAGAGGGAGGGCAGTGCCCTGTCAACTCCCAACATCTCTTTTGCTGGCAGCATTAAATGCTAGTTAGCCTTCCGCCCCCTAGGTCCTGCTCAGACCTGCCCCCATCCCCTCCATGTCCTTGTCTGAGCCATGGACCGAGCCATGGGCTAAGCTCACCATGGAGCTCAACCCTAGCTCATAGCCTCTGCTCCCCGGCTTTAAAAGGTCCACTTGTTCCTCCTTGGCACTCTTTAAACACCACTTAGCTTCTCCTCTGCTCTAAGGAGCTCAAGCACCCGTGAGCCCCTTGGCCGCCATTGTTGCACCTTGAAGCTCCTCGGTGGAACCCGTGCTCCAGTGGCTCCCTCACTCAACCTCTTGCTCCATATTGTTCCTCTAACCTCCTGGAGTATTAACCCTAACTCAATTTTGGGTTGACCTCTTCAGGGAGCAGCTAATTTGGAGTTGGTCCCCTTCGGCCGAAAAGCACCCCTTCTTCCCCATTGCCGGTAAGGACCTCCCCCTTTCAATTCATTGCTCTGGGAGCATCTCTTAGCTTTATGGAATACATCTTGATGACCTGGTGCTGTTAATTTTGCCCAGGTCCTCTCCTCCACATTGTCCTCCTCGGCGCCGGCAAGGTCCTCCGCCGCTAGAGCTCCCCTGTCCTCCTCGGTCCCTCCGCGACCTCCAGGTACCTCCTGGTAGTCCCTTAGAGCTGGGCACTTGCTTGAATGAACCACTGCGGAGCTCCTTATGCTGTTTGTCGTTTGGCCGTGCTTTGCACCACCGCCTCTCCCGGCTCATGGCGCTCGTCCACCACTGGTGTGAGTGGTACCAGTGGGTGCGCACTACTATTGCGCACTCGTACCTGGCATCCATTCGCACCGCCGTGGCCTGAGTCACCGGCGGTGACGATTTCTTCACCGTCGATTTCGTTGTCAGACGAAACCGACAACTGTAGCTGCTCGTTAGGGCCGTCCATTTTTAGATCTGCGGGCGAGATCTCGCGGGGCCATGCGCATGCACTGTGTCGTGTTGGTTGCAAGCCGTTCATCTCACGATCAACGGTCCACGACCTCTGCCTCCCTTCGCGCACGGGATTTCCAAACGCGCCGCGCGCGATCCAACTTGGGCCGTTGGATTCAAGATCAACGGCCCATGTTCATTGGTTCCGCGCGGGCGTGAGTGCGCGTTGCCGGCAGGACTTGAGCCGTCCGATCTAGGATCAACGGCCCAGGTTCGTCCACGTCGTTTCATTTTTAGGAATTTTCTGATGGATTTATTTGTGAACTAAAAAAGGTAATGAACTTAAAAAATGCATAACTATTTCATTTTAGCTCTAATTGAGTTGATTGAAATTTTGTTAGCTCTGGTTTGAACTCAGCTTTAATCTAAAAATGGTTGTAAGCTTAGTTCGGCTCCAGAAAATAAAATGGTAAGTTAGTTTAGAAATAAACTCTAAATGTTGCTCTAAATGTTGCATTTAAACTTGTAAAATGCATAAGTAATCCTCTATAGATCATTTTTGAGTGAATCCAACTTTGTTGGCTTCCTCTATTGGTGTACTAAATGGTAGAATAGGATTTAGGCATGTCACTATTTTCAAAAGGGTTGTGGGTGCATTTTATTTATGCTCTTTTGCATGTCTTTGAAAAATCATAAAACATGCATCCTAGCTCCAAATGAAGTGAACTCAATTGTGTTATTCATCTCATGAGGTGCTTTACTTACCATAAAAATCCCAGGTGCAACACCTCTTTGGAAAATTGTGCTTGAGAATTTAATTCGGATAAACAGTAACCGATTTGAATTTTCCAGCATTTTCCAGGCTGAGCAGATTTGTTTTGGCCATATCTTTTGCATTGAGAACCCAAATCGATTTGTTCTTGTTGCTAAATTCCTTAAAAATCATGCTCTTGCTGCTGTAAAAATTTCAAAGCATTTGGATAAAGTTTGCTGTTGAGTCTTTTCGGTTTTCGTTGTTCTTATCGGTTCTTTTTCGCTTTTTCGTTAGGTGCCGACGAGTGCGTTGATCCCGTGAGTGACCCTTTGCAACATAGTGAACAGCTCCAGCAAGGCAAGCAGTTTGGTCATATCCCGTTAATCCCATTACTTTTAAAGTCTAATACTTTGTTTAACTTGTATGTATGCATGCTTTTGTGTCAAAGTAATTTTATCGTTTAGAGGTAGCTATTCCTATTGCATGGTTGCCCTTAAATTGTTTTCCCCTGCCACAAACCATAGGTTATTAACATCGCTGGTGAATTAGAGCCCGGTGATTTAATTATGCTCTTTTATTGTCTTTACGGTGTCATGCTTAGAAATGCTTAGCTACCAGTAGAATTGGGCGGTTGTCGACTTATGTCGATGACCTTGATCACACAAAAATTATTATTCCATTATGTCCAGCACTTGTGCTTTGCTACTTTGTAAAGAAATAAAAATGAAAGCAAAATTGTTTCATGACTTGGGCACAATGGATGTTGGTGTGATCTGTTGGGTGTGAATGGAATGGTGCCTAAGTCCCCAAGGACCGAGTTACTTGTGTCACTAAGCCAAGCGCTTTTGCATGCTAACCACACGAGGGTATTGGGAACCCCTCTTGGCTAAGTACTTTGGGAGGTATTAATTGGGGGCCGCAGGTGGTTAAAACTGTTTTTATAAGGGGAAGAGCACCCGCAGTTGCTTAGGCTGGGCCGGTGTCTCCTACCCTTCGGGTTGTCGCGACTCTTAATTAGCATCATTCATTGGAAATGCCTTGTAGGACTTAGCCGTGCCGGCATACTAAAGGAAGTGTGCTAAATAGCTTAGCTTAAAAGGATGCGTCGATGTGGGTACATTGGTACACCCCTGCAGGGTTCAAACTATTCGAATAGCCTCGTCCTAGGTTATGGACATGCTTGGTAAGGTCATGCAAGAACTAGACTAAACATTTAACTAAAACTTGTTGGGTGGTATGAATTGGGGAATTCATGCTATTGTTGTGGTGACTATTGGGTTAGTCACTTCCAGGTTGTTCTTCTGTTGTTATTATTATTGTATCGTTGTTACTTCAACAATTAAAAATGCTTTGTCAAATTGCTTTAAATCTATTACAATATTGCAAATGAAAACTTGCTTTATGCTAAAATGAGCCTAAAGCCTTCCACTTAAATAAAGCTTGCATGTAGCATATGTATAGGTCTCATTACCTTACATCGTCGGTCTTAAGTAGTACATTTTGTACTCATTTGCTTTGCTTAATAACTTTGTTGCAGAGGAGGTGGAGCCCCAAGGGCCCCACTTTTATGAGATGTGCTGTGGATGGGACGACTAGCTTGGCGGCCCGGTCGGTTGCCTTGTGGGCTTAGGCAAACCGTATGGCTTTTGTTTATCGCCATTTTAGGGCTTTTGCTTCCGCTGTTATTTATCTTTCTTAGTTGTCATTTGGCCGGTTGGCCCCTTTTGTAATAACTCTATATTATGTATGTCTTTGGTTTAATCTAGTTCGTGCTTTGGTTCTATGTCTTGAATGGGATTGATGCATGATTTTGTAAAGGGGTGTGTATACTGCATTTCTGGGAAGTATACATATCTCGAAGACACGGATTATTTTGTTTGTGATGCTAGGGTCAATGGATGACTAAGCATTACAAGCCAAATAAGCTGGGGTCCTCACACCATGCCACAATTGTAAATTTTGGCCCTTTTGCCAACCATAGCAGCGTATCATCACTTGATGACCTTCCAGTGAATCACACCTTTAACCATTCGTTGAACCGACGGTTGTGCTCTCTCGTGATCCAAACCTCCAATAGGTCTGGATTTTGTTGGCGTACCATGTCTTTGTGCTCGTCGATGTACGAGGACACTTGGGTCAAGTGTTGCAAGACCATGAAATGGGCTTGAGCGTACGTATCCAGATCAGGAGTGATTGCTTTCCTTTCGATGGCCCCGGTACCCTCCAATCTCCCCTCATGACGAGATAGAGGCACACCTATCAGTTCCACCTAAGCCATATAGTCAACGCAGAACTCAATGACCTCTTTGGTTGCGTAACCTTCGATGATGCTGCCCTTTGGTCGAGATCGATTCCGTACATAGGACTTGAGAATTTCCATGTATCTCTCGAATGGGCACATATGACGTAGGAATACAGGGCCGTATATCTTTATCTCTTTCACAAGGTGAACAATGAGATTGACCATGATATCAAAAAATGACAAAGGGAAATACATCTCAAGATGACATAGAGTTGTCACCACCTCGGCCTACAGAGCATCAAGTTCTTTGGGATCGATGACCTTCTGAGTAATTGAGTTAAAGAAATAACATAGCCTCAAGATTGCCACTGGGACCTTGTTCGGCATGATACTCCTAATTGCAACATGAAGCATTTGTGTCATCAGCACATGACAATCATAAGACTTCATACCAATTAATTTCAAATCTTCCATAGAAACAAGTTTCTTATCTTGTGAATGTAGGACAGAATTTTCACACCATGCAAGCTCTAGCACAGTTCAGTTCTCTCGGCCTTCGACAGAGTGTAGCAAGCTGGGGGAAGGTACGTTCGGCCTTTATCGGTCTCTTTCGGTGCTAGCTCGGTCCTTATATTCGTAACAACCAAGTCATACCGTGCGTTGACACCATCCTTTGCTTTGCCACTAATGTTCAGTAAGAGACCAATCAAGCTATCACATACATTCTTCTCCACGTGCATGATGTCGATGTAGTGGCGAACTTCTAAATGCTCCCAATAAGGCAAGTCCCGAAAAATTGACCGCTTCTTCCAGATGTTCTTCTAATGGGTCCTCAATTTACGTCCCTTTCCAAGCACAACATCGATAACCTTAACCATATCATAGACCTATTTCCCTCTAAAAGCCCTTGGAGCTGAACCGTCCTCCTCATTTCCGTTGAATTGTTTCTTCATCTTGCGGTATAGATGAATCCTGGGAAGGAATCTACGGTGATGCATATACACAGTTTTGTGCGAGTTGTTCAGCCATACACTCTCCATACCATCTAAGCAGTGCGGATAGGCTTTGGCTCCTTTTATACTGAACCCCGACAGGTTACTAAGGGCAGGAACATCATTGATGATGCAGAACAACATGGCACGTGAAGTGAAGTTCTCTCGTTTGTACGCATCCCATACTTGTACCCCTTCATTCCATAGTGCCACAAGTTCTTCTAGCAATGGTACTAGGTACACATCAATATCGTTCCCAGATTGCTTCGACCCTTGCATAAGTAGTGACATCAAAATGTACTTCCGCTTCATACACATCGAAGAAGGAAGGTTGTACACACAAAGATTCACGGGCCAGATGCTTTGTCGACTACTCATATTACCCAAAGGATTCATTACATCTGTACTCAACCCTAACCTTATGTTCATCGGTTCCTATCGAACCCGGATTTTCTAATCATGAATCCTATGTGAAAACACTGTGCTATTCCCTGGATCAGTAATAGCACTCGCAGGCACATTGCTGAATCATTCATACAAGGCGTGAATTAAGCATTCAAATTTATTACAACACAGAGTGACATAGACCACGTCGGGTCGAATTTTACAAAAGGAGCCGAACAAGGCCAACTTGTTTACATTACATAGAGTAACGTAAACTATAGCAGGAGCAAAAGGGGTAGAGCACATCTCTCCATAGGCAAGCGACTGGGGAAACCCGTGTGTGTCCGATATTACCCAAAGACTTAGATAATATAGGATGCACGCAAGTATCAATGGAGTCAACTAGACTAGGGCGAGACTAGAATAGCTAAAGACTAAACTATGCTTCATCATCTCCTGGGCCTCCAACTTCTGGATCCTCGTAGTGCGCGTAGTCTTCCGGATTTCCTACTTCTGAGGGTTTGGGGGAAAGAGCGAGAATGAACACAACTTCCGTGCTCGCGAGCCAACACACAATGCAATAATATACATGCAAGGCCTAACAAGGATGGCTCGGGTTCTTTTATTTGCTAAAGCAACATTTTCAATTATCATATTTACAAATTCCTATCACTTAGCATTTTACCAATTTGCATTTTGTTAGAGAGAATAATTGTGCAATAGTTGTATCAGCAGAGGTTACCTCCACCTTCATGCTTATTTTGATTTGAGCTACCTCCACTCAATTTAACATCACTGGGATACATCCACCCAGGGAAAACCAAATTCAGGGCTAGGTGAGCCTGCCACATTTTTCATACCACCCACAAGGTTTTATAAATAGAACTAACTCAAGTTAAGTCCCCATGTCCACCTTGGACCATAGGCACGACTGTTTAAATAGTTTAGACTCTGCAGAGGTTGTACACTGTACCCACAAGAGATAGTCATACTCGTTACCCTACACGATTCCTTCGTCATGTGGTTGAGCAACCGTCACAGTAACCGTTCAAATTACCATGCCCTTTCCGTTATCTCAGCCATATGGGGTTACGCCCATACGTTGCGCGGGATGTTCACCACAACGACTAGTGCAGCTGGCCTTGGCCAGAACGACTAGCACAGCTGGTAACTTCACCCTTTACTGGTGTCCCATTCAAGCCGGAACCATTCACGTGCTTGCGCATTCCCGTTATCCATCCAGCGAGATACATTCAGGGTTCAATAATTTACTAAGCCAAATTGCAGTTTGCAGACTTGTGGTTGTACTTGTTTTACATAGGAGGTCATGACAAGATTAAGTACTTAATTCATCTGAGCGGTTCATACCACATTCCATTCATTCTCGTGCTACATCTGCACCCACTACTACAGGAACCGACATCACAGACGGTTCAGAACCGTCATCACAGACGGTTTCCGAACCGTCTATGTTTGTTGATGCGTGATAACGAGACATTATCACGAGCGGTACAAAACCGTCGTGATATTTAAATATCACAGATGGTTTTATTAAAAACCGCTCAGGAAGTCAAGTATCACGATGGTTTCAACTAAAACCGATCGTGATTCGAGAATATCACGAGCGGTTCTAAACAAAACCGCTCGTCATAGGAGAATATCACGAGCGGTTCTAAATAAAACCGTCATGATTTGTGAATATCACAAAGCGGCTTTTGTGTAGAACCGTCATGATATTCTCCTATCACGACGGTTTGCGATGGAAACCGCTCGTGATACTACCTTCCTGAGCGGTTTTAACAAAAAACCGTCTGTGATAGCTCATTACCCCTGCCCACAGTTTGCTGTTTTCCTGGCTAGCCTCAGGAATTGCTAGCCATGCCCTCTGAAAACAAGCATTCACAGAAACAAATTCAAGCATTCACAAAAACAGATTCAAGCAGCCATGACAACTCAAAGTGATCATTACTCAAAATAAATTACAAAAGATCGCATTTGTTCAAGTATTGTCACTATAGTTACAACTAGATTACAATTGTTTGCGTTGAGAGGTTTTAGTGGGGTGATGCTCTGGGTTGGTGACGGAGTGAAACTCTCCGTTGTTGTTAATGATTTACGAGTTGATAAAGGCACGAGCTTCCTCGAATGTCCTCGATCTCTTCCGCAACGAGTCCATCACATTGTAAATTCAAGGCCTGTCGCTAGCAAGAGTAAAGTGGTAAGATATATATATTTAAATTTATAATTAGGAAATAATTATTTCGAGATTGACAAACCTCAGGATCCTTCTTCCTAGCTCTAAGGATTAGCTGCATATGATAGCAGACGTAGATTGCACATAACTCATCATATTTTTTTTGTCATGCACCGCAAAAATAGAATTACATATATAGGTATAGTCAGTTCGAGACGCGTTATTATGAAGTATGATATAGGATTATTGTGTTGTAGCACGTACTGGAAAATCCATCCTGTGTGTTAGTTGGGCGCTCTTTCCATCGTATATTCCTTTGTTGGCAACATAATTGATGAATGACCTACATGATTCAAAAAGTTATCCTCGGCCATTTCAAGCGAATGAAGACTACAATAGAGTTATGTAAGGAGGAAATGAGCATACCTCTCAGTATTCCTCTTAGAGTCTTTGAAGTCGTGCTTGTTGCGGTTTAGGGAATCAAGGTATATCACATGGTTCCTCTTGGGTATAATAACTAAGAGGATCAATGGTACCTACTCATGTATGTCGCTATAGTCATTAAACCTAAGTTCGTCTTTGCGTATAAAGTACAAATGAAATTTGTATAGCAAGTAGTGACACTTACCCTCGGTTGTAGGGCACCACTATGTACTTCATGTTCCTCTCAGAGAAGCAATGACCTCGTTATGTATTTCTCGACGAAGGGCGAGTCTTCTTGGATGGTTTGCAACGATACCACGTGTGGGTCGAGGAAACCCACCGGTTCTTTCCATTCCGGACATTTTGCGGCATGTATCTATACATAAGCAATGAGTTGTGATATTTATCGGTATTAGATGAATGTAGAACTTGATTGTGCGAACTTACGATGTCCAACATCGTAGAAGCGAGGCGTCGAGTCCAGCGAGGTTGAATAGTTCAAATAAATCATTGAAGCCCACGACGAAGTACCCGTCCGTTGAAGAAATGCTTGTCCTCGTGTCGGCGGTGATTCGATGATCGCACCCTTCTTTTGGGTCTTGTCCAAGTACCGGGCATGCAAAGCGACAAGCATATCGGCGTGCATTAATACTACGCCGAGCTGGCGGTTTTCGATGATGTATTTCCGGTATCGCGGACTTCCGGACTTCTCGGACTTCCGGACTTGGGGGCGCCTATGCGTTCGTTGATTTCGATTTGGCCTTAGCGATTGGCGGCGTGTTTTTGTGAGACGACTCAGAACCGTCGTCGGCGCGACGCTTTGTTTCCTTGGCGTCTTCTCCACGGGAATCGAAGAGGTGGCCTTTTGTCGTTCCTTGGCGTCTTCTCCACGGGAATCGAAGAGGTGGCCTTTTCTTCATTCCTTGGCGTCTTCTCCACGGAATCGAAGAGGTGGCCTTTTGAGGCGAAACATGAGGTGGAGTCATCGAGGGTCCCGTTGGAGAGGAATGGTCGTGTCTAGATCGCGGCACTGCTGGGTCCAGGATGATGTTCTTCTTGGGCCATTGGATAAAAGAGAGGACGGCATCCCCTAGTGTTGTGATCTCTTCGTTCGGGCAAATGTCCAGAAGGATGGCTCGGAAATTGACATGTACCATATCCACCTGGACCTTGGCGTAACCGTGCACCGGTGGGCACCGTCTTTGCTTGCCCTTCCTCGTATGGATACACCATCCTGCTGTGACCTCAATACAAAGGACCCATCCATCCTCACTTGGAGCTTCTGTAGCGTCGGCTCCTACAAAGCGACACGCAATTAGCTAAGGCGTCGTTAGGGTCTATCTTTGGTGCATTCCATAGATGTACGTTACCTTGATGTCGTCTATCGAGAATCGGACGTCGTCATGTTCACAATTATCGCGACGCCGACGCTACTCCGACGTCGAGGAGGTGTCTCCCAAATTAGCGAGGCGGCTTGCATCACCGCTCATGAGTATATCCATTTGACTCCACAATGCTGCCATCTCTACTTGAAATTGGTTAGTAATCATCTGTACCAACTGGTTGTCGTGCTCGGCCTTGGATCTCTTCCTAGTCCTATATGTGTAGTAGTCGTCCGCGAATCCATGACTCCAAGATGCGTTAACCCCAAGGCCTCGCGTGCGACCAGGTGCTCCTTGTTTCCCAAGGCCGTAGATAGTATATCCTTCTCCTATGCGCATGGAAGGAGCCTTGGGAAGCTTGGGCAGTCAAGTCACGCTGCAAGAGGTCATCACATTATTATAGGCACTATGAAGTTATGGACTTATTAACAACTTAGTAGTTCGATACATTTACCACACGTTGGGACACTTCGGTCTCCGGGTTTGTGAAGGAGATCTTTGCCGAAGACGAGACTTGTGCCCTCGCTTTTAACCACTTAGGAACGCAGTGCGTGACATCAGAAGCGGGTTCTCCTTCTCCGCCGCCCATTCCTCGTATTTACAGCGTACCCAGTGGTCCGAGTCTGTGCGGTGAGTGTTTAGATGTCCGAGAGCTTTGTGCGCCGCACTTTGCTCCTTAAATTCGCCGACGTTTTCATAGCCACAAAGGTGTCCCATGCTTCTGCGTCAAGAATCTATCTTTGCACGGAAGGCGTCGACCGATGTTCACGTGCTTCATGACAAGAATGCTCTTGAAGGTCCTCCACGATTTACCCATCGTGAGCATCGCCGTCCGTCGCCGCGTGCCACATGTATACGGAATAGTGAATTCTCTCGAAAGTTACATCCCACAGCGCCTTTCGCTTCTTTCGTCGAGTCCTTCCACCTTGGTGTGGTGATGAGGACCCGTTCCTTCAAGTATCCCGCAGATGGTCCGGAATCTCGCCACGATCTCTTGGGACTCGAGAGGGACCCCAAAGTCACCGACCTCCGTGATGACCAGGCCCGTAGGCATTTTCGATTGTCCTCTGCCATCTCGCTTCCGTGTCATTATAAATCGGCGGTGGACGGCGGCCTCGTCGGCGCCTCTTCCATCTGCGGGGTCGGTGTTGGCGGCCTCGTCGGCGCCTCTTCCATCTCATGGGTCGGTGTTGGCGGCCTCGTCGGCGCCTCTTCCATCTGTGGCGTCGGTGGCCGAGCGACAGTGCCTCTGCCATCTCGCTTACTTGCTCTCGGGAAGAAGTACAAAGGTTGACTATAGAGATCAAGATGGCAAATGAAAAGTTGAATGAGCTCATACTGACTACTAACATTCCAGCATAAATATGAAAAAATTAATCTCGGGAAGAAGTATAGAGGTTGACTATAGAGATCAAGATGGCAAATGAAAAGTTGAATGAGCTCATCTGGACTACTAACATTCCTAACACTCATTAATCCACGAGCTTCCATTCTAACACTCCTAACACTCCTTAATCCACCACTTCTCTTGTGATCTTTGTATAGATAAAAACTAGTGATACAAATCTTTTGCTCGAGCCTATCTTTGCGAGAGCCTACTTCATCGAGGCGACACCTTTGGAGTGTACCATCCGCTTCGGCCGTGGAGGATTGGCATGAAAGAGGTACACTCAAGTGTGTCGGGATCGACGAAGAAAATGCTAAGCAAAGGTTTAATGCTTCATGTACGAGAAGACTAGCCTTTAATGAAGACATAGAACTAGAATCAAGTAAAATGATCGGCGAAGGAAATGCTAAGCAAAGGTTTAATCCCAAGATAGAAACAAAATAGAATCAAGTAAAACTTTCTTTTTGGATTGTTGTAAAAATGCAGCTTTTAGAAAAATTTCAGAATTAATCCCAACAAAATTAATTAGCATTAAAGCATAATTCCTAAAGAATTTAACACTCCTTAATCCACCAACTTCTTTAAGGAAATGCGAAGGGTCAAAGGCGGTTCTTAATAAGAACCGCGGATTAAACTCTCACCAATAAAAGGTCTAGAGATTAACGAAGGCAGACACTATTCCAACATATTGATTGATGATATTATGTGCTCTCGAAGGAGAGTAGCTAAAGAACAAGTCTTTGCCATCTCAATCCTATTGTCTATACTCTTCATGAAATGAATATGATAATATAAATTCAAACTATGAGCTCTAAACAATACTTTGCTTAAGCTGTCAAATGATCTCAAGCGTTAACTAAAACAAATTAAACTTCGATCAAACAGAGGTTGACTACAGAGATCAAGATGGCAAATGAAAAGTTGAATGAGCTCATCTGAGACTACTAGAAGAATCACAAACTAGTCAATACAAGTGATCAATTTGCAATAGAACTATGAGCTCAACCGAAAGTAACCAATTAACAATACAACATATTGGCGGTAGCAAGTAATACAATAGAGCTCAAGTATGAACTAACTATCACATTCAATCTCGATTATAAGGCGTAGTTTATCACAGAGCATGTCAACAAAGCCCACCGATCAATTTGCAATATCTTTAGTACTAGACTCGTAAATCGAACTAATACAGATCAAGGTATCAACTAGCTTGCAAATATATATATATATATATATATATATATATATATATATATATATATATATATATATATATATATATATATATATATATATATAGTATAGGCCTTGTTTGGTACTCGGGAGTACATACTCACTTCGAATATACCATTAAGCGGATATATTATACTTCTTTATCATTTTTAGTATACTTAAATATCAATTATAAAATACTCCAACGCGACTTGATTGAAAAAATTTCATTGCTGACCCTTTATTTTTGCTATATACCCTTTTCATATATAAAAATGGTATATACATAGATTTTGCTATAAAAAGTGACATTTAATGAAATTTTTCATGAAAATCACTTTGGAGTATCTTGTAATTATTATTGAAGTATATTCAAATTGACAAAGAGGTATCATCATACAATTTAAGTGGTATATGAGAGGTGGGAATACGCATCTCTGTATACCATACCATTTTCTATATATATATATATATATATATATATATATATATATATATATATACACACACACAAAGATCAACCGAATCGCCACAGAGGAGCAATACTCACGAGAGAGGATGCGCACAAGAACTCACGGTGCATGAGACACTATTCCAACATATTAATTGATGATATTATGTGCTCTCGAGAAGGAGAGTAGCTAAAGAACAAGTCTTTGCCATCTCAATCCTATTGTCTATACTCTTCATTAAATGAATATGATAATATAAATTGAAACTATGAGCTCTAAACAATACTTTTCTTAACTGTCAAATGATCTCAGCTGTTAACAAAAAGCAGATTAAACTTCGATCAAGCAGAGGTTGACTACAGAGATCAAGATGGCAAATGAAAAGTTGAATGAGCTCATACTAACTACTAGAAGAATCACAAACTAGTCAATACAAGCGATCAATTTGCAATAGAACTATGAGCTCAACGAAAGTAACCAATTAACATTACAACATATTGACAAGTAGCAAGTAATACAATAGAGCTCAAGTATGAACTAACTATCACATTCAATCTCATTATAAGGCGAGTTCATCACAGAGCATGTCAACAAAGCCCACTGATCAAGCGAATCGCCACAGAGGAGCAATACTCACAGAGAGGATGCGCGACAAGAACTCACGGTGCAAGGAGGAGGCCAGTCAGGAGGAGGAGGCCGATGCGGGAGGAGGAGCTGGTGGAGGAGGTCCACACGGGAGAGGGCAGGGAGAAGGCCGGGCAGAGAGGAGAAGGCGGTCTGAGAGGAGGATGCCGACACGGGAGGAGGACGGCAAGGCCGAGGTTGAGGCGCCAATGTCGGGGTGGCGGCACCGAGGTCGGCGGCGACGCCGGGCTTCTGACTGGGAGGTGAGCACGGGCGCCGAGGTCGGGGCGGCGGCACCGAGGTCGGCGCCGAGGTCGGGCGGCGCGCAGAGGTCGGGGCACCAATGTCGGGAGGCGGCGCCGAGGTCGTGGTCGGCGGTGAAGCGAGCCCTAAACCCTAGAGGAGGCGAGCGAAGAGGCGAGAGCGTAAGCGCGGAGAGAGAAGTGAGAAGTGAGAGGAAAACCTAGCGTTTCGCCTTATAAAAAGTATATCACAGACGGTTCGTAATGAGAACCGTCAGTGATAATATCACAAAGCGGTTCCATAATAGAACCGTCGTGATATGAAAATATCACGAGCGGTTCTATTATGGAACCGCTCGCGATAATATTATCACGAGCGGTTCTCATTACGAACCGTCGTGATATTATTACTGAGCGGTTGTATAATAAAACCGTGCTGTGATAGCCCAAAACACGAGGCCAATTTATGATATCTCGACAAAAACATCTTGAACCGGGTGAGACATAAATATCACGAGAAAACATAGTGAACTTCTTTGAGACAAGTATGATGACAATTATGACAAGTCCATATGAATTCTAACACGGTGACAAGTATGATGACAAGTTCATAACACATTTGACTTCAAAATTTCATATCTAATTCAACTCAACTCCAAATCAAGTGAAACCAATTTTGATACTCCACATTACAATGTCGTCCACACATTGACATTAATATCAAATATGACAAGTCCATAACAAGTTCATAACACATTTGACTTCAAAATTTCATATCTAATTCAACTCAACTCCAAATCAAGTATGATGACAATTTTGATACTCCACATTACAATGTCGTGCACATTGACATCAATATCAAATATGACAAGTCCATAATACATCAACACATGACAATTTCACGTTGACATCAAAATATATGAGAGATTACAAGTCCATAACACATGATGTTATGGAATAAATTAATTACATTGGAGTAAATTCTTAATTAAGATATAGGCCTTCATGATGATCGACGCGCATATAGCTAGCTTCCTCACTTTGGGTTCTTCCTCGAGCCTAATGCCGTTTCGAAGGAGGCAACTTGTCAAATTGATTGTATTCTTCCTCGTCCACTACATTCTCAACTCCGACAATCCTCCTTTTTCCATGAAGAACTACGTGGCGCTTCTTATTTGCGGGTCGGTTACATAGAAGACTTGAACAACTTGGTTAGCTTGATGACGAATGGTTCGTCTTTATATCCGACACCGTTCGAGGTCCACGGTAGTGACACCGTGCTTATCGACCTTCACCATGGGAGATGGACCCAACGGCACGAAATAGGGGATCTTGAAAAGCACGTGAGTCGAGCTCCCATATCTCGTCTATTTGCCCATAGTAGGAGCTCCTCATCCCATCGGATCTTGAATGCATCTATCACGGACACCGCTGTTCGAGGTATGCTCTTCCTATCTGGTGCCGTATAAAATGTGTACCCATTGATGTCGTATCCTTGCCATGTGACAATTGTAAATTGTGGCCCTCGTGCCAACCATAGCGGCGTATCATCACTTGATGACCTCCCGATGATTCACACCTTTAACCATTCGTTGAACAAGCGGTTGTGCTCTCTCGTGATCCAAACCTCCGACCGGTGCGGATTACATTGGCGCACCATGTCTTTGTGCTTTCGTCGATATCACGGGACACTTGGGTCATGTGTTGCAAGACCATGAAATGTGCTTGGCGTATGTATCCAGATCGGGAGTTATTGATTTCCTTCCGATGGTCCCGATACCATCCATCTCCCCTCATGGCGAGATAAAGGCACACCTATCGGTTCCACGAGCCATGTAGTCGACGAGAACTCAATGACCTCTTCGGTTGCATAACCTTCGATGATCTTGCCCTCGGTCGAGATCGATTCCGTCGTAGGACTTGAGAATTCCCATGTACCTCTCGAGCGGGTACATATGGCGAAGAACACAGGGCGCATATCTTTATCTCCCTCACAAGGTGAACAATGAGATGGACCATGATATCGAAAAATGGCGGAGGAAATACATCTCAAGATGACATAGAGTGGTCACCACCTTGGCCTGCAGAGCATCTAGTCCTTGGGGATCAATGATCTTCTGAGCAATTGAGTTGAAAAAATAACACAGCCTCAAGATTGCCACTCGGACCTTGTTCGGCAAGATACTTCTAATTGCAACAGGAAGCATTTGTGTCATCAGCACATGACAATCATGAGACTTCATACCAATTAATTTCAAATCTTGCATAGAAACAAGGTTCTTAATGTTAGTGGAGTAACAGATGGGACTTTCACTCCATGCAAGCTCTGGCACAGTTCATTTCTCTCGGCCTTGGATAGAGTGTAGCAAGTTGGGGAAAATACGTTAAATCAGTGTCGGTCTCTACGGTGCTAGCTCGATCCTTATGTTCATATCAACCAAGTCACGTCGTGCGTTAACACCATCCTTTGTTTTGCCACTAATGTTGAGAAGAGACCAATCAAGCTATCACATACATTCTTCTCTCGTGCATGGCGTCGATGCGATGGTGAACTTCTAAGTGCTCCCAATAAGGCAAGTCCCAAAAATTGACCGCTTCTTCGGATGTTCTTCTCACGGGTTCTTAATTTCGTCCCTTCCCAAGCACAACATCGATGTCCTTAACCATATCATAGACCTCTTTCCTCTAAAAGCCCTTGGAGCGAATCGTTCTCCTTATTTCCGTCAATTGTTTTTTCATCTTGCGGTATGGGTGACTCTGGGAAGGAACCTACGGTGGCCTTATATACACGATTTTCTTGTGAGTTGTTTGACCATACACTCTCTGTAGCATCTAAGCGGTCTTGATGAGGCTTTGGCTCCTTTTGTCTTGGCTTGAATAAAGTTACCAAGGCGGGAAAATCATTGATGGTGCGAGAACAACATGGCGGCGTAAAGTGAAGTTCTCTTGTTTGTCGCATCCCATATCTGCCCTTCGTTCCACAATACATAAAATTTATCTCCTTCTTCAACATATCACCCGCGGTGGCTCTTCTAAAAGCAACCACGCCATTAATGTACTCTTGACTCACACGGTTCTGCTTTGTACATCCAGTTTCGATCCATCTACACTACGCATGTAACAAATTAGTGTCAAAATTGATTAGCGATTAATTTATAGCAAACATAAAGGGTTATAGATCGTTACCCTCGGAGCTCACGAAGAAAATACGATTCCTCTCCTTTCCTTCTCCTCTCTAAGGTGGCGCAATGGGGGAGGAGGCGGCGGGTGTTGGAGGCGCTAGGGGCAAGGGTCCAACCTTCTCCTCTCTAAGCTGGCGCAACGGATAATTATTGATTATCTGTATGATTGTTGATTAGATACGAGACAAAAGACAAGAGGAAGATCCTAATAACTAGCAAGTTGGTCCGCGCGATTGCGCGGGTATCCGTTTTCATATAATTGAAACAATAAACCACTGTGATGACGTTTCTTCATGGATATAAATGGAGGAAATATAAAATAGATCATTACACATGTGACTTATCTTCGTGTGTCATAAATTCTTCTTTTTAATCTGTTCTAGAAAACTACTCATGAAATTAGTTCTGATTAAGACTTTCATTTCTTTGCACGTACTTACTCATTTTGTCTCATCGTTGCACAAAGGAATTACACCAGATTAATTAAAGGCTACATGTTCTGCTTTTCATTTTCTAGAATTAGGGTCCATCAAATTGAGAGCTAGATGTACGTACGTTTTGCCATTTCCCATCAAGTAGTATTAATTGAAACCTAAATCCTATGCTTCCGATTAAGGAATACAACAAAAAAACAAAACATTAGGGTTTATGTACGAGTAGCAAAATCAGGGAAATTCACTAATCAATAGAGTGGAAAAAGGATAATCAATATTACTTCATCTGTTTAATTAGGGAGGAGCCACGAGTTGGAGGAGCTAGGGAGGAAGTGGCACGCACTGGGGAGGAGAAGCTAGCTAGCAGATCTAAGTGGAGCCCAACAATGGGGGCGGTTGATTATTATCCAAAGCAGCAGCGGAGGAGTGGCGAGAGGCACAAGCAAGGCGGTCTTGGCGATGGACCTGGCGGCGAGTCTTGGCGAGAGGGATGTCGCGCTCAATTTATCGCGATGGGCATATCATGAGCGGTTCTTAATAAAAACCGCTGCGTGATAGTCGTCTATCCAGACGGTTTGTGAATAGAACTGTCAGTGAATTATCCTGACAGTTCTATTCACAAACCGTCTGTGATAATCCTCAATCATAAACGGTCCTTATTTAGAACCGCTGCGGATATTACTCTGACGGTTATTAGCGAGTAAATGCTCGTGATTGGGGATTATCACATATGGTTTGTGAATAGAACCGTCTGTGATAATTCACAGACGGTTCTATTCACAAACCGTCTGTGATAGATGACTATCACAGACGGTTCTAAAAAATACCGTCTGTGATAGGCATCCCGCGCCACCCACAGGTCTGGCAATGCCCAACACAGACGGTTCCAAAGGAACCGTCTATGATGGGGCGTCTACTATAGCCTGTTTTGTAGTAGTGACCCACCATTCATTCCATCCGTCCAGATGTGGTAATAGCAAGTTATTAGGGTTTTGAGGAGTAAAACCAAATTATCTCGTTCATCTCAGTCAATGGACCACCAATGACTGTCCAATTCATTTCATGTTTGAAGAGACGATGATTGGGGTATTTAATACCCCGGTACTTAAGCAAGTCTAGCATGTTGCTCAAGTACAACCTATAGCTAGTATTACCACATAGCTACTAGGGTGACATGGAATATGTGAGACCCCGATGTTTATTAGGCTCATAATACTTAGTCATCCGATTGACCCTAGTATTATCAACCAAATAAACCCGGTCTCGAGAGATGTATACTTCCCAGAATGCAGTATACATACCTCACAACAAAAGAATGTATCAATTCCATACAACACATAGAACATAAGCAACAAACCAGAAGTTAATATTAATATGGAATAGATATTACAAAAGAGAGGCCCTTAGGCCAAATAGCAGTAATTACAAAAAGATAACAGCGGAAGCAAAAGTGCCATAAAGATGGCTATAACACCAAGCCAATCGGTGTGCCTTAACCCCTAGGCAT
This sequence comes from Phyllostachys edulis, assembly GCA_036346405.1. Lineage (NCBI taxonomy): Eukaryota > Viridiplantae > Streptophyta > Magnoliopsida > Poales > Poaceae > Phyllostachys > Phyllostachys edulis. The sequence continues at coordinate 8,058,226 of CM070561.1, read as the reverse complement.
CTGACCGGACCGCCAAGCTACTCGTCGAAGAAACTGCAACACGTAGCACAAAAGAGAGGCTCTTGGAGCTCTCCTTCTTCCTCTGCAACAAAAGCCACAAAAAATTGCCACAACCACGGCGGATGAGTACATAAAGTACTCCATAAGACTTACGTGTGAGATAACAGAACTATAAATAGCTACATGCAAGCTTTATTTAAGTGGATGAGGCTTTGGACTCATTTTAGCATAAAGCAACATTTATTTGCAATAACATAATAGATTAAAAGCAATTTGACAAAGCATTTTTAATTGTTGAAATAACAACGCGATAATAACATAGTAACAACAACAAGATCAACTCGAAGTGACTAACCCAAGTCACCACAACAAATAGCATGAACATCCATTCATGCCAACCCATCAAGTTTTAATTAAATGGTTGAGTCTAGTTCTTACAGGCGTTTCAAGCGTGTCCATAACCTAGGATGAGGCTATTGAATAGTTTTAACCTGCGCAGGTGTACCAATGTACCCACACGTCAGACCGCCTTTCCTTTAGGCACACTACCTTTGGTATGCCGCACAGCTAAGTCTCTGAGACATTTCCAATGGACGATGCTAATTACGAGCAGAACCCACGGGATAAGGACACATTAGACAGCCTAGCCGGTCCGCCAATGCTCCCTCCCAACACCACACACACACATTTTATTAAAACATACCCACCGACCAGCTCATAATTAACACCTCCCAAAGTACTTAGTCAAGTGAGGTCCCATATCCCCCTCGTGTGGTTAGCACGCAAAATTGCTCAGAACGGTGGCGCAAGTAACTCGGTCCTTAATGACTCAGGCATACTACCACATTCCAAAAACCGCACCATCCATCCAATATGCCCAAGTCTAAATTATTCCTTTATTTTCAGTCTTTGTTTTTACAAATTAATCAAAGCACAAGTGCTGGACATATAGGAGGAATAATTATCCTTGTGTGATCAAGACCATCGACTAAGTCGATGATCGCCCATTACTACCGATTAGCTAAGCATGTCTAAGCAGTAGGGAACACAACTACTAAGTGATAAGAGCTCATCCAACGAGCTCCCACCACAGCAAATAACCTAGGCTCATGGTAGTAGAGGATGAACAATTCCTACAGATTATGCAACTATAGGCTTACTAACGACATTTAACACAAAGTAGCATGCATACATAGAAGTAAAACAAAGTATTAAGCTTTAAAGTAATGGGACAATGATGGAAATGGTCAAACTGCTTGCCTTGTTGCTGGCCAAGTTGTGGCAGAGGGTCGCTCTCGGGATCACCACAAATGTCGAAACCTAACGGAAAAGCGAGAAAGAACCGATAAGAACGACGAAAAACAACAAAGACAGCACAACAAACGAACTCCAAAAGCCATGAAAATTTTACAGCAGCAAGACAATGATTTATCATGACTTTAGCAACAAGAACCAATTGATTTGGATTCTCAATGCAAAAGATATGATGAAATCAATTCTGCTCAACCTACTAATTAAAAATATGTTACTGTTCATCGCAAAATTTTCTAGAATAGCAGTGAAGCTGAAATTTTATTGTAAAACCAGCACCTCATGAGATGAATAACACAATTGAGTTCACCTCATTTGGAGCTATATTGCACTTTCTATAATCTTTCAAAAACAAGAACTTGAACAAAATTATAATGCACAAGTCCTCATTTTCCTAACAGCAACATGCTCAAAACTAATTTTCACAGTGAGTTCATTAATAGAGGAAACCAACAAAGTTGGTTTCACTCAAAAATAATCTACAGAGTATTAGTTATGTATTTTACAAGTTAAGCATTGGTTTAAGTGCACATTTTAAAGTTGGTTTTAAAATCTAATGGCAAACTGTGATCTGGAGCTGAACTCAACTTACAATCATTTTTGGATTAAAGTCAAGTTCAAGACAGAGCTAACACAATTTGAATGACCTCATTTGGAATCAAAATGAAAGAGATATGAAATTCTAAAGTCTATACCTTACTTCAGTTTAACCAAGAGTTCAGTGGAATTTCTAAAACCCATAAGGACATGGGAGGACGTGAGCCACAGATCTCAAATCCAACGGCTCAAGACCTCCCAGGAGAACATCACATACGCGCACGTGAAGGTCCAGAGGTCCTGGACCTCTTAGCAACTCACATGCGCGAGGTGAGGGGGAGGTCGTGGCCGTAGATGGGAGATCCAACGGACCACAACACAGAAAGGAGGTCGGAGCGGACCAGATCTAAAGGGAGGTCCTCAGCGGTTGAGATCTTCCAAAGGAAGGTCCAAACTATCAAGATCTCCCCGAGGAAGATCTACATCGTCGAGGACCTCACGGGGAGGTCTGGGCGGTCCAGATGTTCAAGGAGGTCCTTGATGGTCCAGATCGTCGAGGGAGGACCTTGACGGTCAAGATCTACCCGGGGAGGTCATGAACGGCTGAGATGGCTACGGAGAGGTCCTAAGGGAGGTCCTAACGTCACAGACCTCCAGGGAGGTCTGGACGGCCACGATTACGTAAGGGGAGGTCTTGGACGCTCCAGATCTCCTCGGAGGAGGTGCAGATGTCCCGAGCGGCACCTTAACTTCGCGCGCACGCGCTTGGACATGAATAAATGCGCGCGAGACACAAAGAGGTCACGCTGGAGGTCTTTAATGCGCACAATAAATGGTGGATTTAAGACAGTTAAGACATCCAATGATTGCGAGATTGAGCACTAAAAACGGTGAATCTATGTCCTGATACGACAATGACACGCTCTGGACATCCGACAAAATCCCGAGCGTGAAGAAGTGGTCTCGCCGGCGATGTAGAGCCCGCCGGTGAGGTCAATGGTACCACCGAGTGCACAATAACGTTGCGCACCGGTGGACCTCCTCTCAACGGCGGCGGCCTTGAGCGCCGGGCGAGCCGAGAGGACAACGAAGACAAGCACACGGCAAAAACCGAAAAGCAAAAATGAAGCTCCGCGCGACATTCAAGCGTATGCTCAAACAAAAGCTCCGCGACATTCATTCATGCGGGTGCCAGCATCTAAAGGACTAACAGGGGGAGTACCTGGAGGTCCTAAGGTGCTGGGGAGGTCGTGGAGGTGATGGCTGGAGTTGGGGAAGAAAGGTGCTCCACGGCCAAAGCTCCAGCTCAGATTCCACTTTGTCCACCTCTGTAAATGTCCAAACCAAAGCAGTGAGGTCTTGGTCCCAGAGGAAGGCACAAATGGAAGCAAGGAGAGGAAGAAGAAATCTCAATGACCCTTGCCCACCAAGGAGCTTCAAACTCCAACAATGGCGGCCAAGGATGGTTTGGTGGTTTAGAGTTCACAAGCACGGGAGAGCGAGCAAGGAACAAAGGCTTGTAAAGGAAGATAAAGGCACGGTGGGGTGTTCTTATACTTAGGGCAAAGAGGTTTTAGGCCTTGGCTAAGCTCATGGTGAGCTTGGCCCATGGCATGGTCGAGCAGTTGGACGGGGCGTAAAGTGGACATGGTGGCAGTCCGAGGTGACCCATGAGGCGGAAAGTCGACTGCATTAAATCTTGGTCGACAAAGACTGATGAAAGGACACTGATGGGCGAAGTGGACATTAACTCCACCGCTCAGAGCACGCATGCGCGCCAGAGGAAGGAGAAGAACAGGGGAGGTCCTTATGACCGTTGGATAAGACCTGGGGAGGTCATAACCATCGGATCTTATTTTTGAACCGTTATGTTTTAAGTGGCTGGGAGGAGGTCCCAGCCACACGATCAAGGATGGGGAGGTCGTGGCCCTCCGATTTCCTTAATCGTGAAAACGCACGTGAGGAAAAGGGACAGGAGGTCCAAAGTGTTGGATCTCCATCCAGCAGTCGGACCTCCGGTGAGGACTTAACCGCACGCGATCAAAAGACATGAGGGAGGTCATGGCCTTTGGATTTAAATCAAGGGCTTGACACGATGGGGAGGTCCGATATGATGCATAGCAGGCAAGGGAGGTCAGGACCGTTAGATTTAGATCTAAGGGTTCTGATCAAAAGAGGTGGAGGTCCTGAGCTCGCGCAACGCACAAGGGAGGTCATGGCCTTTGGATTTAAATCTAAGGGCTACGATCTCACGTCTTGCCGGGAGGTCAGTGCGCATGAGACAAAAAGGAGGTCGTGACCGTAGATTTTAATCTAACGGTGCACAACAAAAGATGGGTGAGGTTGTGAGTGCTTGATAACGCGGGGAGGTCGTGAGCTGTTGGATTTGATCCAATGGCTACGACCTTGGTTAGGTGGGAGGTTTGCTTAGTTTAACGGTGAGGGAGGTCGGGGCCATGGATCTTGGATCCAAGGGTCGTGACCTCACGCAGTGGGAGGACTGTTGAGTATGTTGAGGAGGAGGTCGTGGTGTTGGATTTGATCCAACGGCCACGACCTCAACAAATGGGATGACCTCGCTGCGATGGTTTAACACTCGAGGAGGTCTTGAGTTTAACATTGGGGAGGTCATGACCATGGATCACTGATCCAACGGCAATGACCTCATGAGGTGGGGAGGTCTTTGCGGTGTTAACCGCGGAGGAGGTCGTGGCGGTTGGATGTAAATCCAACGGCTGCGACCTGATCAAGGTGGAGATGAGGTCTGCTGAGGTGCAGACATGGTTGGGCTGGACCAGCTTTGAATATGGCTAGCCCAAGGAACAGTGAAGGCTTTTAAATTTAGTTTTTAACAGCTGAAACTTAGCAGAATTATTTGAGATAGCAAATGAACTCCAAATTTGATGAAATTTTAACTGGAGCTTGCTGACAATGAAATCAACTTTGCATAAAATTTTCAGAGGTTATTATGCAATGCATTTTTCTCAGGAAATTCATGAAGGTTGTTTAAAGGATTGTTTTGCCTCCAAAAATTATCAACAAGTGTTATAACTCATGATATTTTTCAGAGGGGTCCCATATCAGTTTTTGGGACCAAGGAAAATATATTCCAAATGTTTGACACAAGATTTAAGATAATTGGAAAATGAGTTTGATTTTTGGTCAACAAGAGCTTTGTGTTTGTGGATTGCACAACTCTTGGACAAGAATTACATAAGATTTTAGGGTTTTTCAAGATGTGAGAAAAAGTTTTAATTTCTACACATATAATTATACTTGATTAACCCTAATTATACATTTGGGATGTTACAAAATCTCACCCCCTTACAGAAATCTCGTCTCGAGATTTGGTTCACTCGGTAAAGAAAGATGGATAGTCCGCACGTAGACGATCTTCTCTTTCCCAAGTAGCCTCATCCTCAGAATGGTTTGACCACTGAACTTTAAGGAACTTGATGGTCTTATTCCTTGTCCTTCGTTCAGACTCATCGAGCACGTGAGCAGGTGCTCGCGATAGGTCAAATCTTCTGGACATCGAGGGTTTCCAACGAGCTTCCTCGGTTGGAACACGGAGGCACTTCTTAAGCTGGGACACATGGAAAACATCATGTACCCCTCAAGTGCAGTAGCAACTCCAACTTATAGGCAACAGCTCCTTCTTCTCGATAACGCGGTAGGGACCGACATATCGAGGAGCTAACTTGCCCTTGACGCCAAACGTTGATGGCCCTTCAAAGGAGAGACTTTGAGATAAACAAAGTCATTAGGCTCAAAACGTAACTCACGTCGACGGCGATCCGCATAGCTCTTTTGCTGGATTGAGCATGCGCAGCAGCCACGAATAAAATTTGGACTTGGCGCTCGCCTCATTGATTGAGTCCGCCAAAGAGAGGTCTCTCACCGCTCTCGACCAGTTCAACGGGTCCTACACTTTCTCCGTACAAGGCCTCAAATGGTGCCATGCCAAGACCGCCTCGAAAGTCGTTGTTATAAGAAAACTTCGGCAAATGGCAAGCATTTCTCCCAATGCTTCCCATATGAAAGGACACAAGCACGAAGCATGTCTTCCAAAACTTGGTTGACCCTCTCGGTCTGACCATCAGTTTGGGGGTGATATGCCGTGCTGAAAGCAAGACGAGTGCCCATGGCCTCTTGCAAGCTATGCCAAAAACGAGACGTGAAAAGGGATCCACGATCCGACACGATCGTCTTGGGCACACCGTGCAAGCACACGATGCGAGAGACATAGAGGTCGGCCAATTGACCAACAGAGATCTTAGCCTGCCGCGACAGTAAGAAATGCGAGACTTTAGTCAACCGATCAATGACAACCCAAATGGAATCTTTCCCCTTTGGGGTTCGGGGTAGACCGGTGATAAAGTCCATGCCGACGGAATCCCACTTCCATTAGAAGCAAGACAGCAAAGGTGAAGCAATCTGCTTGACGCCGATGCTCGGCCTTGACACGACGACATCGTCGACTCGACAACGAACCGCAATCTCCCTCTTCATTGGGTCCACCAAAATCTCTGGCGGAGATCTTGATACATCTTTGTGGCCGGGATGAATGGATAAAGGCGAATCATGGGCTTCAGCGGAGGATTAAATTCCGCAACTCCATGTCCTTTGGAACCACAAGGCGTTGCCGAACCTCACGACGCCATGCTCATCCTCGAGAAGCACTTGGTCGTTCCGTTCTTGACATTTGCCTTAATGTGGCTCACTCCAACATCCATTGCCGAGCGGACTTGATCCGATCCACCAAGGTTGGTTGCACAACCATGGCGGCGAGAGATCCATGCTCAACTATCTCCAAGTTGAGACGCTGGAATGCCTCGAGAAGAGAGGCGAATGCTCCTTGAGCACTAAGGCATTACAATGCGCTTTGCGACTAAGCGCATCGGCAGCGACATTAGCCTTGCCCGGATGGTAGTGTATACCCATGTCATAATCCTTGATCAACTCCAACCATCTCCTTTGCACGAGGTTCAGTCATTTGGGTGAACAAATACTTAAGGCTCTTGTGATCCGAATACACTTCTAGCGATTGCCGATTAGGTAATGTCGCCAAATCTTAAGTGCATGAATCACGAAGCCAACTCCAAGTCATGAGTAGGGTAGTTGAGTTCATGAGGTCTCAATTGCCTTGATGCATAGGCCACTACCTTGCCTTCTTGCATAAGGACACAACCGAGGCCTCGGCGAGAAGCATCGCAAAAGATATCGAAGCCGATGGATATCGGGAAGAACAAGAACGGGAGCGGTGGTCAAACGCTTTTTGAGTATTTGGAAACTTTCTCACACCCAGCGGACCACACGAACTTCTTGTCCTTCTTGAGCAACTCCGTCATCGGCCGCGATCTTGGAGAAGTTCTCGATAAAGCGGCGATAATATCCCGCTAAACCGAGAAAACTCCGCACATCGGTGACCGAAACAGGTTGACTCCATGAAAGAACATCGCTGACCTTGCTAGGATCAACGGCTACGCCTCCCGCTGAAAGAACATGGCCTAAGAAGGCCACTTCCTTCAACTGAATCGCGACTTGCTGAACTTGGCGTCTGGTGGTGCTCACGTAGCTTGCCTAACACAAGCTTGAGATGCTCGGCATGATCCTCATCGTTCTTGGAGTAGATAAGGATATCATCGATGAAGACCACGACAAACTTATCCAAATACTCCATGAATACCGAATTCATGAGGTTCATGAACAAGCGCAGAGCATTGGTTAAGCGAGCGACATGACGGTGTACTCATACAAGCCGAAGCGAGTAGAGAACGCCGTCTTTGGAATATCCTCGGGCGAATCGAAACGATGATATCCCACTCTCAAATCAATCTTGGAGAAAACTCGAGCTCCGGTCAATTGATCGAAGAGATCGTCGATGCGGGCAATGGATACTTGTTCTTTCAGTCACTTCATTAAGTGGGCGATAATCGGCGACTTTATGCGTAAAGTGCAAATCCTTCTTCTTTACGAAGATTCTTTGGACAACCCCAAGGAGATGAGCTAGGGAGAATGAAACCCTTCTCTTGCAGCTCACTTAAGCGCTTCTTCAGTTCTACCAACTCGTTCGGTGGCATCCGATAAGGCCTCTTTGAGATAGGGGCGGTACAGGGAGCCAACTCAATGACAAACTCGAGGTCTCGAACGGGTGGCATCCCCGGAAGATCTGCGGGAAAGATATCAACAAAGTCACAAACTGTTGGGACTTCGCTAATACCTAGAGCGGGCTTCGCTTCAGCGCGAAGAGATGCGGATCTAGCGACTTATGCTAAAAGCGAAACCCGCCACGGAGGACTAGATAGAGATGAGCTTCTGGCACAATCGATTTGTCCCATATCTTTGAGACAACCAATCCATACCAAGAATCACATCTAGACTCATTGAATGGAGAAGGATAAGGTTCGCTAAGAACCCTCGCCTTCGATCTCGATAGGACATCCCTACACTCAATCTCAGCTCTCAACTCCGAACCAGAGAGCGAATGAGAAGCGGGACCGACAATGGAGAGAAAAGAAGCTCTCCAACAGCGAGAAAAGACTCGTAAACAAAGGAATGAGATGCTCTGAATCAAACAAAAGCGATGGCGGGATGAGAGTTAACGAAAGTGTACCTAGCACGGCGTCGGGTGCCTCTGAGCCTCCTCTGTGGTGATGGCGTTGACGCGACCACTACCCACGCCTTGGGTAGCGGGGCGATCTTGGTCTGCGATGCTCCACCTCCCGCCCGCGTCCTCCATTAGGACGGGCGAGGCTGCTCTGTCTTCTTAGGGCATTGGTTCGCATAATGCCCCTTCAGTTGCATGAGAAACATGTGACCCCGGCGGCCGGGTTTGGGGGCGCTCTGCTGACTTCGCGGTGCGTGGATCGAGACACGGCTGCGATGGGCGAGGAAGGCGGCAGTGACCTCGGGCGCCGAAGAGTGAGAGTGGTACCCCGAGGCTGCCCAAGCGGGACGGAAGAAGCGCCTGGGCGACTTATGGGCCTCCCACTTGCGCTTGCGGAGTCCATAAGCTCTCGAGCCGCATGCTCGGCGACGATGGCCTTGTCGACCAAGGTGCGGAAATCGAGAAAGTCGACAATGGATAGCTTGTCCTTGACTCCTCGGACAAGCCACGCTGAACTTGGCACCTTAGCCATATCGGTGGCCACGTCCTCCGAGCATAACGAGCTAGATGGTTGAACTCGAGACATACTCCATGGTGAGCACGCCTTGCTTGAGCGCAAGAAACTCCGCTTCTTGATCTCCATCAAGCCGCAGGATGTGAGCCCGACGGAAGGCGTCTGAAACTCCTCCCAAGAAGCGGTGTGGTCCACGGCTGCATGGCGAGAAAGTTCTCCCAACATGACAAGGCTGCACCCTCCGGTGGTGCGATCTGAGCAGCGCCTTCTCGTGCTTCGCATCTGCGCGATCTGGCTTACGCTCCACAAGACAAGCCAATAAATCGATCGAGCGGGTCCTCGACCGGGAAAAGGTAGGGGCTGAGTACGAAGAAACTCCGCGAGTCCTCCACGCGGCCGATGGGCATTCCACGCCCAGATCACGAAGCTCCGGTAAGTCTTTGTGGTGTTGCGCGCGATGGCGTCCCAAGAGAACTCTCCGGTCATCCGCGCGGTTGCGCTTCGATCGAAGAAGAACCTCGGCCATGGTCGGAGGAGGAGAAAGCTCTCGTCGGACGGTGGCCGATCGCCTTGGCCGCTCTGAGTCGTCCCGCCATCTGTTACAAGGAAATTTGGTTAGCAACTAGACCCAAAAACAAAGCCTTAAAGAAAGCAAAAGCGATCGACTAGGGGAATGGAATATCACCCCAAACGAAAGCCAAAACAGCGGTTATTTAAACTTTAAAAAGCTTCTAAAAGACTCTAAAACAGCCAAGAAACACCAAGCGAAGGCTCAACTTCTCAACTCAACTAACCCGTATTGAATGAGCGAGTAATCGGTCGAGAAGATCAAAAATCAGATTGTAGGGTGAGAGTTAATGCTACTAAAGAGCAAGGTTAAATCAGCGAAATAAGTGTTAGATACTTAGCTAACTAGTATCACATCTTACCCTTTTATTCCCACAAGTTTTAGTTGATTAACCTCTCATTATCTATCCTAATTAGACACCTTTGAGACTGCTGTCGGAAATTTGATGCTTGCTGTCCAGATTTAGCATCCAAGCTCCTTGTCGAATCACCGACTCGAACTTCAAAACCTTGTAGTGGGCAGCTCACACTTCAATTTGCCAATCTCATTGGTTCTCCCAAAACCAGTGTTAATCGATAACATCTATTTTGTAGAAGGGAAGAGAGGAAACAACTTTTAAAACTCAAATTAGAGTGAGGTGAGAAGGGAAAGCTAAGATAGGTAAGGAATAAAATCAGAGAATTTCCTAAGCTTTCAAAACTCATTTGATGCTTTGAAAATAGGTTTTCAAAATATCCTAAGGACGACCAGCTTGCGTTACTACGGTCATAACGGCTCGATACCAACTTTTGTGAGACCCGATGTTTATTAGGCTCATAATACTTAGTCATCCGATTGACCCTAGTATTATCAACCAAATAAACCACGGTCTCGAGAGATGTATACTTCCCGAATGCAAGTATACATACCTCACAACAAAAGAATGTATCAATTCCATACAACACATAGAACATAAGCAACAAACCGAAGTTAATATTAATATGGAATAGATATTACAAAAGAGAGGCCCTTAGGCCAAATAGCGATAATTACAAAAAGATAACAATGAAGCAAAAGTGCCATAAAGATGGCTATAACACCAAGCCAATCGGTGTGCCTTAACCCCTAGGCATCTCGTGGGACCGCCAAGCTACTCGTCAAGAAAGCGCAACACGTAGCACAAAAGAGAGGCTCTTGGAGCTCTCCTTCTTCCTCTGCAACAAAAGCCACAAAAAATTGCCACAACCACGGCGGATGAGTACATAAAGTACTCCATAAGACTTACGTGTGAGATAATAGAACTATAAATAGCTACATGCAAGCTTTATTTAAGTGGATGAGGCTTTGGACTCATTTTAGCATAAAGCAACATTTATTTGCAATAACATAATAGATTAAAGGCAATTTGACAAAGCATTTTTAATTGTTGAAATAACAACGCGATAATAACATAGTAACAACAACAAGATCAACCTGGAAGTGACTAACCCAAGTCACCACAACAAATAGCATGAACATCCATTCATGCCAACCCATCAAGTTTTAATTAAATGGTTGAGTCTAGTTCTTACGGGGCGTTTCCGAGCGTGTCCATAACCTAGGACGAGGCTATTCGAATAGTTTTAACCCTGCAGGGGTGTACCAATGTACCCACACGTCAGACCGCCTTTCCTTTAGGCACACTACCTTTGGTATGCCGGCACGGCTAAGTCCTACGAGACATTTCCAATGGACGATGCTAATTACGAGTCACGCAACCCACGGGATAAGGACACATTAGACAGCCCTAGCGGCCCCGCCAATGCTCCCTCCTAACACCACACACACACATTTTATTAAAACATACCCACCGACCAGCTCATAATTAACACCTCCCAAAGTACTTAGTCAGAGAGGTCCCATATCCCCTCGTGTGGTTAGCACGCAAAATTGCTCAGAACGGTGGCGCAAGTAACTCGGTCCTTAATGACTCAGGCATACTACCACATTCCAAAAACCGCACCATCCATCCAATATGCCCAAGTCTAAATTATTCCTTTATTTTCAGTTTTTGTTTTTACAAATTAATCAAAGCACAAGTGCTGGACATATAGGAGGAATAATTATCCTTGTGTGATCAAGACCATCGACTAAGTCGATGATCGCCCATTACTACCGATTAGCTAAGCATGTCTAAGCAATAGGGAGCATAACTACTAAGTGATAAGAGCTCATCCAACGAGCTCCCACCACAGCAAATAACCTAGGCTCATGGTAGTAGAGGATGAACAATTCCTACAGATTATGCAACTATAGGCTTACTAACGACATTTAACACAAAGTAGCATGCATACATAGAAGTAAAACAAAGTATTAAGCTTTAAAGTAATGGGACAATGATGGAAATGGTCAAACTGCTTGCCTTGTTGCTGGCCAAGTTGTGGCAGAGGGTCGCTCTCGGGATCACCACAAATGTCGAAAACCTAACGGAAAAGCGAGAAAGAACCGATAAAACGACGAAAAACAACAAAGACAGCACAACAAACGAACTCCAAAAGCCATGAAAATTTTACAGCAGCAAGACAATGATTTATCATGACTTTAGCAACAAGAACCAATTGATTTGGATTCTCAATGCAAAAGATATGATGAAATCAATTATGCTCAACCTACTAATTAAAAATATGTTACTGTTCATCGCAAAATTTTCTAGAATAGCAGTGAAGCTGAAATTTTTATTGTAAAACCAGCACCTCATGAGATGAATAACACAATTGAGTTCACCTCATTTGGAGCTATATTGCACTTTCTATAATCTTTCAAAAACAAGAACTTGAACAAAATTATAATGCACAAGTCCTCATTTTCCTAACAGCAACATGCTCAAAACTAATTTTCACAGTGAGTTCATTAATAGAGGAAACCAACAAAGTTGGTTTCACTCAAAAATAATCTACAGAGTATTAGTTATGTATTTTACAAGTTAAGCATTGGTTTAAGTGCACATTTTAAAGTTGGTTTTAAAATCTAATGGCAAACTGTGCTCTGGAGCTGAACTCAACTTACAATCATTTTTGGATTAAAGTCAAGTTCAAGACAGAGCTAACACAATTTGAATGACCTCATTTGGAATCAAAATGAAAGAGATATGAAATTCTAAAGTCTATACCTTACTTGATTTAACTAACAGTTCTTTGGAATTTCTAAAACCCATAAGGACATGGGAGGGCGTGAGCCACAGATCTCAAATCCAACGGCTCAAGACCTCCCAGAGAACATCACATCTGCCAAGACGTGAAGGTCCAGAGGTCCTGGACCTCTTAGCAACTCACATGCGCGAGGTGAGGGGAGGTCGTGGCCGTAGATGGGAGATCCAGCGGACCACAACACGAGAAAGGAGGTCCGGAGCGGACCAGATCTAAAGGGAGGTCCTCAGCGGTTGAGATCTTCCAAAGGAAGGTCAAACTATCAAGATCTCCCCGAGGAAGATCTACATCGCCGAGGACCTCACGGGGAGGTCTGGGACGGTCCAGATGTTCCAAGGAGGTCCTTGATGGTCCAGATCGTCGAGGAGGACCTTGACGGTCAAGATCTACCCGGGGAGGTCATGAACGGCTGAGATGGCTACGGAGAGGTCCTAAGGGAGGTCCTAACGTCACAGACCTCTAGGGAGGTCTGGACGGCCACGATTACGCAAGGGGAGGTCTTGGACGCTCCAGATCTCCTCGGAGGAGGTCTGGATGTCCCAGAGCCAGCGCCTTAACTCGCGCACGCGCTTGGACATGAATAAATGCGCGCGAGACACAAAGAGGTCCGCGCGCGGGAGGTCTTTATTGCGCACAATAAATGGTGGATTTAAGACAGTTAAGACATCCAATGATTGCGAGATTGAGCATTAAAAACGGTGAATCTATGTCCTGATACAACAATGACACGCTCTGGACATCCGACAAAATCCCGAGCGTGAAGAAGTGGTCCTCGCCGGCGATGTAGAGCCCGCCGGTGAGGTCCAATGGTACCACTGAGTGCACAATAACGTTGCGCCCAGTGGACCTCCTCTCAACGGCGGCGACGGTTTTGAGCGCCGCGAGCCGAGAGGACAACGAAGACAAGCACACGGCAAAAACCGAAAAGCAAAAATGAAGCTCATGCGACATTCAAGCGTATGCTCAAACAAAAGCTCCGCGACATTCATTCATGCGGTGCGGCATCTAAAGGACTAACAGGGGAGTACTGGAGGTCCTAAGGTCCGGGAGGTCGTGGAGGTGATGACTGGAGTTGGGGAAGAAAGGTGCTCCACGGCCAAAGCTCGGCTCAGATTCCACTTTGTCCACCTCTGTAAATGTCCAAACCAAAGCGAGTGAGGTCTTGGTCCCAGAGGAAGGCACAAATGGAAGCAAGGAGAGGAAGAAGAAATCTCCAATGACCCTTGCCCACCAAGGAGCTTCAAACTCCAACAATGGCGGCCAAGGATGGTTTGGTGGTTTAGAGTTCACAAGCAGGAGAGCGAGCAAGGAACAAAGGCTTGTAAAGGAAGATAAAGGCACGGTGGGGTGTTCTTATACTTAGGGCAAAGAGGTTTTAGGCCACCGGCTAAGCTCATGGTGAGCTTGGCCCATGGCATGGTCGAGCAGTTGGACGGGGCGTAAAGTGGACATGGTGGCGGTCCGAGTGACCCATGAGGCGGAAAGCGACTGCATTAAATGCGGTCAAGAAAGAGTGATGAAAGGACACGATGGACAAGTGGACATTAACTCCACCGCGAGAGCACGATGCGCGCCAGAGGAAGGAGAAGAACAGGGGAGGTCCTTATGACCGTTGGATAAGACCTGGGGAGGTCATAACCATCGGATCTTATTTTTGAACCGTTATGTTTTAAGTGGCTGGGAGGAGGTCCCAGCCACACGATCAAGGATGGGGAGGTCGTGGCCCTCCGATTTCCTTAATCGTGAAAACGCACGTGAGGAAAAGGGACAGGATGTCCAAAGCGTTGGATCTCCATCCAACGGTGCGGACCTCCAGTGAGGACTTAACCGCACGCGATCAAAAGACATGAGGGAGGTCATGGCCTTTGGATTTAAATCCAAGAACCGACGATGGGGAGGTCCGATATGATGCATAGCAGTAAGGGAGGTCGGGGACCGTTAGATTTAGATCTAAGGGTTACGATCAAAAGAGGTGGAGGTCTGAGCTCGCGCAACGCACAAGGGAGGTCATGGCCTTTGGATTTAAATCTAAGGGCTACGATCTCACGTCTTGTTGGGAGGTGCAGTGCGCATGAGACAAAGGAGGTCGTGGAGTAGATTTTAATCTAACGGTGCACAACAAAAGATGGGTGAGGTTGTGAGTGCTTGATAGCGCGGGAGGTCGTGAGTCGTTGGATTTGATCCAATGGCTACGACCTTGGTTAGGTGGGAGGTTTGCTTAGTTTAACAGTGAGGGAGGTCGGGGCCATGGATCTTGGATCCAAGGGTCGTGACCTCACGCAGTGGGAGGACTGTCGACCGAGTATGTTGAGGAGGAGGTCGTGGGTGTTGGATTTGATCCAACGGCTCGACCTCAACAAATGGGATGACCTCGCTGCGATGGTTTAACGACTCGAGGAGGTCTTCAAGTTTAACACACGGGGAGGTCATGACCATGGATCAGCGATCCAACGGCAATGACCTCATGAGGTGGGAGGTCTTTGCGGTGTTAATCATGGAGGAGGTCGTGGCGGTTGGATGTAAATCCAGCACCGCGACTGATCAAGGTGGAGATGAGGTCTGCTGAGGTGCAGACAGGGTTGGGCTGGACCAGCTTGAACATGGCTAGCCCAAGGAACAGTGAAGGCTTTTAAATTTAGTTTTTAA
Source organism: Phyllostachys edulis (assembly GCA_036346405.1). NCBI lineage: Eukaryota > Viridiplantae > Streptophyta > Magnoliopsida > Poales > Poaceae > Phyllostachys > Phyllostachys edulis. The sequence continues at coordinate 8,042,876 of CM070561.1, read as the reverse complement.
CAGTTGAAACTTAGCAGAATTATTTGAGATAGCAAATGAACTCCAAATTTGATGAAATTTTAACTGGAGCTTGCTGACAATGAAATCAACTTTGCATAAAATTTTCAGAGGTTATTATGCAATGCATTTTTCTCAGGAAATTCATGAAGGTTGTTTAAAGGATTGTTTTGCCTCCAAAATTATCAACAAGTGTTATAACTCATGATATTTTTCAGAGGGTCCCATATCAGTTTTTGGGACCAAGGAAAATATATTCCAAATGTTTGACACAAGATTTAAGATAATTGGAAAATGAGTTTGATTTTTGGTCAACAAGAGCTTTGTGTTTTTGGATTGCACAACTCTTGGACAAGAATTACATAAGATTTTAGGGTTTTTCAAGATGTGAGAAAAAGTTTTAATTTCTACACATATAATTATACTTGATTAACCCTAATTATACATTTGGGATGTTACAGAATAATGGATTCAAATATCAATGGATGGCATATTAATTAATTAATCATCAAATGGACATTTAACTACATTAAGCTTTAACATATATTTGATTAAAGAATTAAAGCATGCAATTTTTGTTAATTCAAATGAATATAATTTGCATAAAATGTAGGCTCGATATGATCAAAGTATTGACTCACCTTGGTTATAGGTAAGAGGATCTTGATATTCTTGTGATTGATCAACTGGGAGATGCTCCGCGTCTTCAAATCCTAATCGGACGAACGTAACGGAAAAAGGCGTAAACAGGCAAAGAGAGCAAATAAATAATAAAGAATAATAAATGAACTCCAAATTGAATAAGACCTATGCCATTAGCAAGATCTTGAATTTACAAAATTTTAGAAACAAGTTTTATAATTTTTGGAGTTATAACGGAGGAGAACGGGATTTACGAAGATTGAATTGAATTAAAAGAGAGAGAGAGAGGGGATGGGTGCATGGCACAGTGCAAGGAACTGGTTCATGCGCATTAAATCGCTGGACCAAGAGAACAATGGCGCAGGGGCCCACTGGTCAGTGAAATGGATGGGGAACTAGGTGATTTACGTGGCGAAGACTTTGGGCGTCTGCGCTGGCGCGAGTGGGGGTGGGAGCACGGCTCGGACCGGTCGGTCGTGGGCAGCGAGGACGGGCGTGACGTGGCCGTGCTTGGCGAAGAGGACAGGGCGAGGCGGTGGGCTCCATAGTCGCGGCTGTCAGTGGCGCTCGCAGAGGTGGGGGCAGCGGCTCAGAGAGCATGTGGAGGAGGGTGGCACTGCCAAGGAGCTCGTGGAGGTGGGGGCGGCAGAGGAGGTCGGTGGCTCAGGCAGAGAGGACAGAGAGAGAGAGGCGGCCTGGGCGGCTTGACTTGAGGAGGATGACAATGGCCCCGGGCGTGACTGCTGGAGAAGAAGAAATGGCCGAAGGTAGGGGGAAGCTGGGCCGGGGCAGCGGCTGGGCCGAGAGGGCCAAGGAAAAAGGTCGGGAATGAGATGGGCCGGCCCAAAGAGAGGAATAGGTTGAGCCTAATAGACAAAGAAGGCCAATTGAGAAAGGGGCCAAGAATTCAAAAGAAGGAGATTCAAACTTGAATTTGAATTTCAAGGTTCAAAGATATTTGAAACACAAACCCAAGCTGAAAGAAGATAGAAGGATTTTGAAAATAGTTTGCTAAATCGAAATACGGCGAAAGACAAAAACCGAAAGGTAATTACTATTCCCGTCTAAAAAATGGGACGTGACAAATCCTACCCACCTTAAACGGAATATCGCCCCAAGATTTGAGCTTCCCAGAGAACGTACCTCTCATAGCTCCTGAAGCTGCTTGGATCTCTGCGGCGGTGACATGATTCACTTGGCCTTGGTTCTAGCTTTGGCTTCGCGCTGAAACGGCTCTAGATGCCTGCGAGGTCTAATGGCTTTTACTTGTAGCTGGAGTCTATCATTGAGCTAGTGTGGCTCCCAAGCTGGAAAGCACGGTGGTGACTCAGCGTTGAGGGCACCTGTTGGCAAAGTGTCCTTTTTGTTCACAGCTGAAGCAACGAAGATGTGCTACCGGGTTACGTGTTGCAGGCTGTCTGGCGGGGAGAGGAGCACGGGAAACATTCTCGCTGGGACATGGGGTTGCGACTGGAGTTCCCTGAGACGAGGCCACTGGTGGTTGGAAGGACGGGCTGCCCTGAAATGTTGTCTTCTGCGGAAAGCTACCTTGGGGCCTTTGAAATGCCATCTTTCTCTTGCAGTTGACTTCTGTAGTGTTTTTCTCATTTTTTAGTACAAGTGCTTTGTTGACTAGGTTTTGGAAGCTGGAGAAGTCATGGAGGATGAGCTGAATTCGCATGTCTTCGCGCATGCCTTCCATGAAGCGATCAATCTTTTCCTCTTCATCTGCTATGTCATTGGGGGCGTAGCGGGCAAGTTGGTTGAACTTGGTCAGACACTCATTGACTGTCATCTGATTCTGCTTGAGAGCTCTGAATTCATTTTTCTTCAGTCTCATTGTGCCAGCTGGTACAAAGTTGGTTCTGAAAGGGGCTTTGAATTCAGCCCAGGGAATTGTCTGCCAAGCTGGTTCATCTTCCTTTTGTGGTGCTTCAACAATTTCTTCTCTGGCCTGGCGGCGAGGCTGGTTGAGCTCCTACCGTAGATCTTGCTGACCTCAGTCTTCCACGCCGATTCTTCTTCTCCTTCTTCGGACACTAGACTGTCATTAGCTCGGGCAGCAAGGTAATTTTCCCGCCAGGTAGCGGCGGCTCCTTTCAGTTGGTGAGTGGCAAAGCCCACCTTGTCTTCATTCGAGCAGTGGGCAAGTCGAAGTTTCTTCTCAGTGTCTCTGAGCTAGTCTTTTGCTTCTAGAGGTTCGTTGGCTACAACAAACGTGAGGGGTCTTGTCCTGAGGAAGTTAGCAAGCTTGGAGTTGCGGTCGACTAGTCCAGTCTGCTGATTGTTGAGCAAGGCCTACAGAATCTGAGTCTGTTGGAACATCACTCGTGCCATTGTTGGGGTTGCTAGTGGTGGCGGAGATAGATCCTATCCTCGGCCACGACCACGGCCTCTTCCTCGGCCAGTTGCGTAAGCTCCACGGACTGGGGCGACCGCTCTTCTTGGTGGCATCCTGAAGGAACGCTGAAGCTTAGAACAAGGAGGATGGACGGGGGTATATATGAGGGTTACTAGCCCTCTAGATCACCACAGAAGAACTTCAAACCAACGAGGGGAAATGATCAAATACAATACAAAGCCTGGAGTGGCTGCATTATATTAAGGGGTTAGGTGTTATGTGACTCCTGAAGCACAGCATATAGGCCATGCTAAGCCACGACACGAGATAAAACACAACGTCTACAAAAGGAGAAAACAGAAAGTGCTTGCAACAAAAGACTACCTAGCAAGCACTACTAGCTAACCTAGACTAATCCTGGCTATTCCAACGGGGGTACAGGCTACCACAAACGGTGCAGTTGCCCGGGGAGCGAGAGCGAGAACGACTCTGACCGAAGCTCAGAAAGCGGGAATGGCTAAGGTTGTAGCTTCTGGTGAGATGAATTCGAAGTTGTCCAACCTCATATACGGCACCGGTGAGGGAAGCTGTCAAGGCTTGAGTGAGCTGCACTTGGCAAGTCAAACGGGGGTCGTCTGCTCTGATTTCAAAGATCTCAGGGTAGTGTAATCCTCCCTAAAGTGTCGGATAGAAGCGGAATGGAGATCCCAACAGGTCGTCTTTGTGCATCTGGCACAAGCGGGCTGAGGCGAAACGCACTGCCTCCTGAACTGCATCGGAATAGTGGCTCCTAGAATACTCGGCTCTAAAGGTGTGGGTGATGGACTTGCCTTCCCTCGAGTAGAGGTACACCTCCATAGACCAAGATTCATGGGCCAAGATCTGAGTCTTCTGGCCCCAGAAGATGGGTTGGCGACGGTAGCCTAGGTACTGCATGAGTTGGTGGAGGATATCCACGAACTCTCTGAAGTCCACTCCATGGGTGGAAAAGTCCCACGAGGCATCGGATGAAGCACAGGACATCTACTGATTTTGAAATAAGAGAAAGAGTCAGAACTGAGTAAAAACTCAAGTGAAGTCAAGGTAAGTAAAGAACTAAGAGTGATGAGAAGGAGCAATAAATACGCTATATTTTAACAAATCTTTTCTTAATTTTTTGGAAAATAGGACTCAAGTCCTTAGGGCTCAATCAATCTAGCTAAGGCTCCTACAGTTGTATGCTCTGATACTAGCTCTGTTGGACCCGGATTTTCTAATCCTGATTCCTCTGTGAAAACACTGTGTTATTCCCTGGATCAGTAGTAGCACTCATAGGCACATTGCTGAATCATTCATACAAGGCGTGAATTAAGCATTCAAATTTATTACAACACAGAGTGACATAGACCACATCGGGTCGAGTTTTTACAAAAGGGGCTGAACAAGGCCAACAAGACCACATCGGGTCGGGTTTTACAAAAGAGACGAACAAGGCTAAAGATTACATTACAAAAGCGGAAGCGACAACGGAAGCAAAAGGGGTTGAGCACATCTCTCCACAGGCAAGCGATTGGGAAAACCCGTGTGCGTCCGATATTAACCAAGGACTTGGATAATATTGGATGCACGCAAGCACCAATGGAGTCAACTAGACTGGGGCGAGACTAGAACGACTAAAGACTAGACTATGCTTCATTCATCTCCAAGGCCTCCAACTTCAGGATCCTCGTAGTAGTCGTAATTCTCTAGATTTCCTGCTTCTAAGGGTTTTGGGGGAAAGAGCGAGAATGAGCACAACTTCTGTGCTCGCGAGCCAACACACAATGCAATAATATACATGCAAGGCCTAACAAGGATGGCTCAGGTTCTTTTATTTTCTAAAGCAACATTTTCAATTATCATATTTACAAATTCCTATCACTTAGCATTTTAACAATTTGCATTTTGTTAAAGAGAATAATTGTGCAATAGTTGTATCAGCAGAGGTTACCTCCACCTTCATGCTTATTTTGATTTGAGCTACCTCCACTCATTTAACATCACTAGGGTACATCCACCCACGGAAAACCAAATTCAGGGCTAGGTGAGCCAGCCACATTTTTCATCCCAACCACAAGGTTTTATAAATAGAACTAACTCAAGTTAAGTCCCCATGTTCGCCTTTGACCGTAGGCGCGGCTGTTTAAATAGTTTAGACTCTGCAAAGGTTGTACACTGTACCCACAAGAGATAGTCATACTCGTTACCCTACATGATTCCTTAGTCATGTAGTTGAGCGACTAGCACAGTAATCGTTCAAATTACCTTGCCCTTTCCGTTATCTCACCCATATGGGGTTACGCCCATACGTTGCGAGGGATGTTCACCACAACGACTAGCGTAGTTGGCCTTGGCAACAACGACTAGCGTAGCTGGTAACTTCACCCTTTACTGGTGTCCCATTCAAGTCGGAACCACTCACGTGCTTGCGCATTCCCGTTATCCATCCAGCGAGATACATTTAGGGTTCAATAATTTACTAAGCCAAGTTGCAGTTTCCAGACTTGTGGTTGTACTTGTTTTACACGGGAGGTCGTGATAAGATTAAGTCCTTAATTCATCCGAGCGGTTCATACCACATTCCATTCATTCTCATGCTACATCCGCACCCACCATTCATTCCATCCGCCCAGATGTGGTAATAGCAAGTTATTGGGGTTTTGAGGAGTAAATCCAAATTCTCTCGTTCATCTTAGTCAATGGACCACCAATGACTGCCCAAATTCATTTCATGTTTGAAGAGATGATGATTGGGGTATTTAATACCCCGGTACTTAAGCAAGTCTAGCATGTCACTCAAGTACAACCTATAGCTAGTATTACCACATAGCTACTAGAGTGACATGGAATAATGGATTCAAATATCAATGGATGGCATATTAATTAATTAATCATCAAATGGGCATTTAACTACCTTAAGCTTTAACATATATTTGATTAAAGAATTAAAGCATGCAATTTTTGTTAATTCAAATGAATATAATTTGCATAAATTGTTGGCTCGATATGATCAAAGTATTGACTCTCCTTAGTTATAGGTAAGAGGATCTTGATATTCTTGTGCTTGATCAACAGGGAGATTATCCGTGTCTCCAAATCCTAATCGGACGAACATACTGGAAAAAGGCACAAACAGGCAAAGAGAGCAAATAAATAATAAAGAATAATAAATGAACTCCAAATTGAATAAGACCTATGCCATTAGTAAGATCTTGAATTTACAAAATTTTAGAAACAAGTTTCATAATTTTTGGAGTTATAACGGAGGAGAACGGGATTTACGAAGATTGAATTGAATTAAAAGAAAGAGAGAGAGGGGATGGGTGCATGGCACAGTGCAAGGAACCGGTTCGCGCGTTAAATCGCTAGACCAAGAGAACAGTGGCGCAGGGGCCCACTGGTCAGTGAAATGGATGGGGAACTAGGTGAATTACGTTGGCTCAGGGTCCACAAGGCAGTGAGAGGAATGGTTTTTAACTGGCGGCCATTGATACCAATGATTGCATTTAAGGGATTATTAAACGGCTAATCCGCTTTTGCTCAAATCCCGACCAGGTCTTTATCTAACACACACACACAGCCTGGTCTAACATTCGGACAAGCAGCCAAGTAGGGGAGGCGAGGCCATGGGCGCGCGCGGATTGAGCACGGGCTCACCTGTGAGCACCCGGATTTATTAAGCTCATAATACTTAGTCATCCAATTGACCCTAGTATTATCAACCAAATAAACCCAGTCTCGAGAGATGTATACTCCCCAGAATGCAGTATACATACCTCACAACAAAAGAATGTATCAATTCCATACAACACATAGTACATAAGCAACAAACCAGAAGTTAATATTAAAAGGATAGGTTATTACAAAAGAGGGGCCTTCTAGCCAAATAACAACAAGTACTACTAAGATAACAGCGGAAGCAAAAGTGCCATAAAGATGGCTATAACACAAAGCCAATCAGTGTGCCTTAACCCCTAGGCATCTGACCGGACCGCCAAGCTAGTCGTCGAAGAAGCTGCAACACATAGCACAAAAGTGAGGCTCTTGGAGCTCACCTCCTTCCTCTGCAACAAAAGCCACAAAATGCCACAACCACGGGCAGATGAGTACATAAAGTACTCCGCAAGACTTACGTGTAAGATAACAGGCCTATAACATATGCTACATGCAAGCTTTATGTAAGTGGAGGTTGTATGTCTCATTTAGCGTAAAGCAACATTTATTTGCAATAAGGTAATACATTTAAAGGCAAGTTATCAAATCTGTTTTAACATTCAAATACCAAGTTTAACAACGATAATAACAATAAGTAGATGACAACAACCATCCTGGAAGTGACTAACCCAATAGTCACCACAACAATAGCATGAACTCCCCGTTCATACCAACCATGTCAAGTTTTAATTAAAGGTTGTAGTCTAATTCTTACGGGAAATAACCAAGCGTGTCCATAACCTAGGATGAGGCTATTCGAATAGTTTTATCCTGCAGGGTGTACCAATGTACCCACACGTCGGACCGCCTTTCCTTTAAGCACACTACCTTTGGTATGCCGCACGGCTAAGTCCTACGAGACATTTCCAATGGGCAAGTGCTAATTTTGACCAAGACAACCCACGGGATAAGGACCCAATGGACAGCCTAACCGGTCCGCCTTGCTCCATTCCCACACCACACACACACACATTTTATCTTTAAAACACACCAACCGAAAGCGACCCCAATTAGCACCGCCCAAAGTACTTAGTCAAGAGAGGTCCTATATCCCCTCGTGTGGTTAGCACGCATAATTGCTTGGATCAATGGTGCAAGAATTCGGTCCTTGTTGACTCGGGCATACCACCACATCCAAAAACCACACCATCCATCCAATATGCCCAAGTCTAAATCAATCTTTTATTTTCAGTTTTGATTTTACAAATTAATCAAAGCACAAGTGCTGGACATATAGGAGTAATAATCAGTTTTGAGTGATCAAGACCATCGACTAAGCCGATGATCGCCCATTACTACCGATAACTAAGCATGGCTAAGCAATGTTAACGTAAACTACTAAGTGATAAGAGCTCATCCAACGAGCTCAAACCACAGCAAATAACCTAGGCTCATGGGTAGTAGAGGATAAACAATTCCTACAGATTATGCAACTATAGGATTGCTAGCGATATTTTAACACAAAGTAGCATGCATACATATAAGTGAAACAAAATATTAAGCTTTAAAGTAATGGGACAATGATGGAAATGATCAAACTGCTTGCCTTGCTGTTGCTGGTCAAATTGTTGCTGAGGATCGCTCACGGGTTCAAAGTACTCGTCGACACCTAATCGGAAAGACGAAAACAATCGATAAGAACGATGAAAACGACAAAGACAGCACAGCAAACGAACTCCAAACACTCTGAATTTTATACAGCAGCAAGAGGGTGATTTTTAGGGAATTTAGCAATAAGAACCAATGGATTTGGATTCTCAATGCAAAAGATATGAGCAAAACAATTCTGCTCAGCCCTAAAAATACCAAACTGCACTATTCACTAATCTAATTATGAGGCAACATTTTCTAGAAAAGTGGTGACACTGAAATTTTTACAGCAAAACCAGCACCTCATGAGATGAATAACACAATTGAGTTCATCTCATTTGGAGCTATATTGCACTTTCTACCATTTTTCAAAAACAAGAACTTGAACAAAATTATAATGCACAAGAACTCTTTTCTACAAGAGCAACAAGATCAAAGCTAATTTTCACAGTAAGTTCGCTAATAGAGGAAGCCAACAAAGTTGGATTCACTCAAAACTAATCTACAGAGCATTTTTTATGTATTTTACAAGTTAAGCATCAATTTGAGTGTACATTTAAAGCTAGTTTTGAAATCTATTTGCAAAACCATGTTATGGAGCTGAACTGAGCCCATAACTATTTTTAGATTAGAGCCCAGTCCAAACCAGAGCTACAGAAATTTGAATCACCCTATTTGGATTTAAATTGAATTAGTTATGCATTTTTAAAGTTCATACCTTTTTCAGTTTATAAATAAGTGCTCACTGGAAAATTCTAAAACCAAAAGAGAGGGGGAGGACGTGAACCGTTGATCTAAATCAAACGGCCCAAGACCTCCAGAGGAAATGTGCACGCGCCTGTGCAGGTCCAGCGAACATGGGCCGTTGATCCTGGATCCAACGGTCCATGTCCTCCCTGCCACGCTGCGCGCAACAGAGGGGAGGTCGTGGCCGTGGATACCGCATCCAACGAACCACAACACATGAGGGAGGACCGGGACGGTCCATATCAAACGAGGGAGGTCTGAGCGGTGAGATCTTCCAAAGGAAGATCTAAACTACCAAGATCTCCCCAAGGAAGATCTACATCGTCAAGACCTCACAGGGGAGGTCCTCGACGGTCCAGATGTTCCAAGGGAGGTCCTTGATGGTTCAGATCGTCTAAGGGAGGACCTTGACGGTCAAGATTTACCCCGGGAGGTCATGAACGGCTGAGATGACCTCGGGGAGGTCCTAAGGGGAGGTCCTAACGTCGCAGACCTCCAGGGGAGGTCTGGACGGCCACGATCACTCAAGGGGAGGTCTTGGACGCTCAAGATCTCCTGGGAGGAGGTCTGGACGTCCTGCACCATACCGCACGCGCTTCGGACATGGAATAAATGCTTGAGACACAAAGAGGTCCGCGCGGGAGGTCTTAAATGCGCAACAGAGGGCGGATTAAAGACATTTAAGACACGCTAATGATTATAATGATTTGAGCAATGATGAACGCATTAACGCGGTGGATCTTTGTCCTAAAAACGACAACAGCGCCGCCGATCTTGTCCGACAAAGACCCGAGCTCAAAGATGTGGTCATCGCCGCGATCTGCACCTCATGGCGACATCCAATGGTACCGCGGTCCGCAATAACCATGCGCACAATGGACCTCCTCTCGCTATGGCGCGACGGCCTTGAACGCCGGCGAGCGAGAGAGGACAACGAAGGCAAGCACGGCCAAAATCCGAAATGCAAAATGAAGCTCAGCGCGACATTCAAGCGTGTGCTCAAACAAAGCTCCATGACAACATACATGCGGGTGCCAAGAACTAAGGGACAAACGGGAGGAGTACTGGAGGTCCCGAGGTCTTCTGGAGGTCGACGAAGGAAGGACCGGTCTTGGGGAGGAAAGGTGCTCCACGGCCAAAGCTTGACTCAAGCTCCACTTTGTCCCCTCTGCAAATGCCCAACACATCAAGTTAGGACTTGGTCCCAGAGGGTAGGGCACAATTGGAAGCAAGGAGAAAAGGAGGAAAACTCAGGACCCTTGTCCACCGAGGAGCTTCAAGCTCCAAAGAATGGCGGCCAAGGAGAGCTTCGGTGGTTTAGAGCTCACAAGCACAAGGGTGCAAGCAAGGGGATAATAGTGTGCAAAGGAAGCCAAGGAAACAGTGGGGGAGCTTTTATACTTAGGGCACAGGAGGTCATAGACCACGGGTTAAGCTCATGGTGAGCTTGGCCCATGGGTCGGTCTAGGGCTTGGACAAGATGTAAAGTTGACATGGTGACAGGCTAGGCAGACTGGAGAGGCGAAAAGCTGACCTGCATTTAATGTGGGTCAGCAAAGAGTTGTTATAAGGTACACAGTTGCAGGCATGCATTAAATCACTACTCAGGAGCACGCATGCGTGACCAAGGAAGGAGAAGAACAGGGGGGGTCATTTTGACCGTTGGATAAGACCATGGGGAGGTCCTAGCCCTCAGATGCGATTTTTGAACCGTTATGTTTTAAGTGGCTGGGAGGAGGTCCCAGCCACACGATTTGGAAAGGGAGGTCGTGGCCCTCCGATTTCCATAACGTAGATGCGCAAAGGATAAAGGGTTAGGAGGTCCTAGCCTTTGGATTTACATCCAAGGGCTCAGACCTGAGGGGAGGACATAACTGCGTGTGACTTAGAGTAAAGAGGGGGAGGTCATGGCCTTTGGATTTAAATCCAAGGGCGCACAACCAAAGGGAGGTCTTAGCGCTGCGCGCAGCGCACAAGAGGTTATGGCCATCAGATCAAGATCTAGTGGCGATGAGAGGGCGAGGGAGGTCATGGCCGTGAGATTTATATCTAACGGCTACGACCTCACGATGGGGAGGTTTGGTGCGCTAGATTTTGAGGGGAGGTCGTGGGCTGTTGGATCTGATCCAACGGCTACGACCTCAACAAAGTGGGAGGACCTCGCAGAGAAGGTTTGCAGAGGAGGTCGTGGCCTTAGGATTGAATCCAACGGCTACGACCTCAAGTGAGTACAAAATGGAGGTCAAGGTGGTTTGAGCTCATGGGAGGTCAGGCCATGGATTTTGATCCAAATGCCAAGACCTGATGAGGTGGGGAGGTCCTGGCGGTATTGACCGCGGAGGAGGTCGTGGCGGTTGGATGTTAATCCAACGGCTACGACCTGATCAAGGTGGATAGGAGGTCTGACGCGCTAAGGGAGGCGGTTGGGTTGGACCAGCTTTGCTCAGCGGTTCAAGCCCAAGTCAAACCAGTTTATTTATATTAATAAACAAGCTGAGACAAAAGAGGATTTATTTGAGATAGCAAATGAACTCCAAATTTGATGAAATTTTAACTGGAGCTTGCTGACAATGAGATTAACCTTGCATAAAATTTCCAGTGGTTATTATGTAATGCATTTTTCTCAGGAAATTCATTAAGGCTGTTCAATGATTTGTTTTACCTCCAAAATTTATCAAACAAGTTTTACAACTTGTGATATTTTTCAGAGGGGTCCCACATCAGTTTTAGGACCAAGGAAAATATTTTCCAAATATTTGGCACAAGATTTAAGATAATTGGAAAAGGAGTTTGACTTTTGGTCAACAAGAGCTTGTGTTTTTGGATTACACAACTCTTGGACTAGAATCACAGGAGAGATTAGGGGTTTTCAAGATGTGAGAAAAAGTTTTAATTTCTACACATATAATTATACTTGAACAAACCCTGTTTATACAGTTGGGATGTTACAAAATCTCCCCCCCTTACAAAAATCTCGCCCGAGATTTGGCTCACTCGAAAGAAAGATGGATAGTCCGCGACGCAGACGATCTTCTCTTTCCCAAGTAGCCTCATCCTCGTAATGGTTCGACCAATCGAACTTTAAGGAACTTGATGGTCTTATTCCTTGTCCTTCGTTCGAGACTCATCGAGTATGCTTGAGCAGGTGCTCGCGATAGGTCAAATCTTCACGGACATCGAGAGTTTCCAACGGAGCTTCCTCGGTTGGAACACGGAAGCACTTCTTTAGTGGGACACATGGAACACATCATGTACTCCCTCAAGTGCAGGTGGCAATTCCAACTTATAGGCAATAGTTCCTTCTTCTCGATAACGCGGTAGGGACCGACATATCGAGGAGCTAACTTGCCCTTGACGCCGAAACGTTGATGGCCCTTCAAAGGAGAGACTTTGAGATAAACAAAGTCATTAGGCTCAAAACGCAACTCACGCCGACGGCGATCCGCATAGCTCTTTTGCCTGGATTGAGCTGCGCGCAAACGCCACGAATAAAATTTGGACTTGGCGCTCGGCCTCATTGATTGAGTCGGGCCAAAGAGAGGTCTTTCACGGTCTCGACCAGTTCAACGGGGTTCTACACTTTCTCCCGTACAAGGCCTCGAAAGGTGCCATGCCGAGACTGGCCTGAAAGCTGTTGTTATAAGAAAACTCGGCGAATGGCAAGCATTTCTCCCAATGCTTCCCATAGGAAAGGACACAAGCACGAAGCATGTCTTCCAAAACTTGGTTGACCCTCTCGGTCGACCATCGGTTGGGGGTGAAATCTTGTGCTAAAGGTAAACGGTTCCCATAGCCTTTTGCAGGCTATGCCAGAAATGGGAAGTGAAGATGGAGCCACGATCAGAAACGATCGTCTTAGGTACGCCATGTAAGCTCACAATCCTAGAGACATAGAGCTCAGCTAGGCGATCGGTACGAATCTTGGTCTTGACTGGAAGAAAATGAGCCACTTTAGTCAACCGATCAATGACCACCCAAATGGCATCATTTCCCTTCGGCGACCTGGGTAGACCGGTGATAAAATCCATCCCGATCGAATCCCACTTCCACTCCGGAATAGGCAAAGGCTGAAGCAGTCCTGCTGGACGCTGATGCTCGGCCTTGACACGACGACATCGTCGCTTTTCGGCAATGAACTTCGCGATCTCCTCTTCATTCGGGTCCACCAAAATCTCTGGCGGAGATCTTGATACATCTTTGTGGCCCCGGGATGAATAGACAAAGGCGAATCATGGGCTTCGCGGAGGATTAAATTCCGCAATTCCATGTCCTTTGGAACCACAAGGCGTTGTCCGAACCTCACAACCCCTTGCTCATCCTCAGAGAAGCACTTGGCTGTTCCGGCCTTGACATTTTCCTTGATGTGGCTCACTCCAATATCCGACTGCTGAGCGGACTTGATCCGATCCACCAAGGTTGGTTGCACAACCAAGGCAGCGAGGGAACCATGCTCAACTAAACTGATGTTGAGACGCTGGAATTCCTCCTGAAGAGTGGGCTGACGCCCCTTGAGCAGCAAGGCATTACAATGCGCTTTGCGACTAAGCGCATCGACAACGACATTAGCCTTGCCCGGATGGTAGTGAATACCCATATCATAATCCTTGATCAACTCCAACCATCTCCTTTGCCTGAGGTTCAGGTCAGGTTGGGTGAACAAATACTTTAGGCTCTTGTGATCCGAATACACCTCACAACGATTACCGATTAGGTAATGTCGCCAAATCTTAAGTGCATGAATCACAGCAGCCAACTCCAAATCATGGGTAGGATAGTTGAGTTCATGAGGTCTCAATTGCCTTGATGCATAGGCCACTACCTTGCCTTCTTGCATAAGGACACAACCGAGGCCTCGACGAGAAGCATCGCAATAAATATCGAAGCTTCGATGGATATCGGGAAGAACAAGAACGGGAGCGGTGGTCAAACGCTTTTTGAGTATTTGGAAACTCTCCTCACACTCAGCAGACCACACGAACTTCTTGTCTTTCTTGAGCAACTCCGTCATCGGCTTCGCGATCTTGGAGAAGTTCTCGATAAAGCGACGATAATATCCCGCTAAACCGAGAAAACTCCGTACATCGGTGACCGAAGCAGGCTGACTCCATGAAAGAACATCGCTGACCTTGCTAGGGTCAACGGCTACGCCTCCTATTGAAAGAACGTGGCCTAAGAAAGATACTTCCTTCAACCAGAATGCACACTTGCTGAACTTCGCGTACAGCTGGTGCTCACGCAGCTTGCTCAACACAAGCTTCAGATGCTCGGCGTGTTCCTCATCGGTCTTGGAATAGATCAGGATATCATCGATGAAGACCACGACAAACTTATCCAAATACTCCATGAATACCGAATTCATGAGGTTCATGAACAAGGCAGGGCATTGGTTGCGAATGACATAACGAAGGTACTCATTACAAGCCGAAGCGAGTAGAGAACGCCGTCTTTAGAATATCCTCGTGTCGAATCCAACCTCGATGATATCCCACTCTCAAATCAATCTTGGAGAAAACTCGAGCTCCAAGTTAATTGATCGAAGAGATCGTCGATCTTGGGGCAATGGATACTTGTTCTTTACCGTCACTTCATTAAGTGGGCGGTAATCAACGCTTATCATGCAAAGTACCGTCCTTCTTCTTTACGAAGATTCTTGGACAACCCCAAGGAGATGAGCTAGGCGGATGAAACCCTTCTCTTGCAGCTCACTTAATCGCTTCTTCAACTCCACCAACTCGTTCGGTGGCATCCGAGCAAGGCCTCTTTGAGATAGGGCGATGCGGAGCCAACTCAACGACAAACTCGAGGTCTCGAACGGTGGCATCCCCGAAGATTCGGGAAAGACATCAACGAAGTCACAAACTGCTGGGACTTCGCTAATATCTAGAGCGAGCTTCGCTTCAAGCGCGAAGAGATGCGGACCTAGCGACTTCGGTGAAAAGTGAACCCTTTCATGGGAGGGACTAGATAGAGATGAGCTTCTGGCGCAAGAATCGATTTGCCCCATGTCTTTGGGACAACCAATCCATTTCAATGGTTTGCACAGGTTTAGATGTAATTCTTGGCATGGATTCCACTTTCTCGATTTCAACAGGACATTCCGACACTCGGATCCGACTCTCAACTCCGAACCGGAGAGTGAATGAGCAACGAGACAAGCAAAGGAGCCAAAGACTTAGATACAAGAGAATGAGAAGCTCTGATTTGAATAAAGTAGAAGGTGACGAGAGTTGACAAGAAGTTTACCCAACTGACGTTAGGCACCTCCAAAGTGAAGGATGGGTTAGCAACGCAACCCGAAAAACAAAGCCTTAAAGAAAGCAAAAGCTAACAACTAGGGGAATGGAATATCGCCCAAATCGAAAGCCAAAAATAACGAATAATTAATCTTTAAAAAGCTTATAAAAGACTCTAAAAACAGCCAAGAAACACCAAAAGCAAGGCTCAACTTCTCAACTCAACTAACCCGTATTGAATGAACGAGTAATTGATCAAGAAGATTAAAAATCAGATTGTAAGATGAGATCTAAAACTATTAGAGAGCAAGGTTAATGCAGCGAAATAAGTGTTAGATACTTAGCTAACTAGTATCACATCTTACCCTTTTATTCCCACCAATTTTAGTTGATTTAACCTCTCATTTTCTACCTTAATTCCTGACTTGTGCTTGCTGCCCTGAAATACTTGTTGGCTGTCCAAAATTTCCAGATTTGTATTTTGGCTCCAAACACTTCTATTCTTCACCAAAAGGCAGCCAAGATTTCAAATTTAGAACTCTCATAAGTTATCCAAAACCCAATTAATCGATAACAACTATTTTGTAGAAGGGAAGAGAGGAAAACAACTTTTAAAACTTAAATTAGAGTGAGATGAGAAGAGAAAGCTAAGATAGATGAGGAGTAAAATCTGAGAAATTCCTTAAGCTTTCAAAACTCATTTGATACTTTGAAATTAGGTTTTCAAAATATCCTAAAGACGACCAAGCTTGCGTTACTACGGTCAGAACGGCTCTGATACCAACTTTTGTGAGCACCCGGATTTATTAAGCTCATAATACTTAGTCATCCAATTGACCCTAGTATTATCAACCAAATAAACCCACTCTCGAGAGATGTATACTCCCCAGAATGCAGTATACATACCTCACAACAAAAGAATGTATCAATTCCATACAACACATAGTACATAAGCAACAAACCGAAGTTAATATTAAAAGGATAGGTTATTACAAAAGAGGGCCTTACCGCCAAATAACAACAAGTACTACTAAGATAACGGAGAAGCAAAAGTGCCATAAAGATGGCTATAACACAAAGCCAATCGGTGTGCCTTAACCCCTAGGCATCCGACCGACCGCCAAGCTAGTCGTCAAGAAGCCGCAACACATAGCACAAAAGTGAGGCTCTTGGAGCTCACCTCCTTCCTCCGCAACAAAAGCCACAAAATGCCACAACCACGGCGCGATGAGTACATAAAGTACTCCGCAAGACTTCGTGTAAGATAACAGGGCCGTTGATCCCGGATCCAACGGTCCATGTCCTCTCCGCCACGCCTGCGCAATAGGGGAGGTCGTGGCCGTGGATACCGCATCCAACGAACCACAACACATGAGGGAGGACCGGGACGGTCCATATCAAACGAGGGAGGTCCTGAACGGCTGAGATCTTCCAAAGGAAGATCTAAACTACCAAGATCTCCCCAAGGAAGATCTACATCGTCAAGACCTCACAGGGGAGGTCCTCGACGGTCCAGATGTTCCAAGGAGGTCCTTGATGGTTCAGATCATCGAGGAGGACCTTGACGGTCAAGATTTACCCCGGGAGGTCATGAACGGCTGAGATGACCTCGGGGAGGTCCTAAGGGGAGGTCCTAACGTCGCAGACCTCCAGGGGAGGTCTCGACGGCCACGATCACTCAAGGGGAGGTCTTGGACGCCAAGATCTCTGGGAGGAGGTCTGGACGTCCTGCACCCCACAAGCACGCCTTCGGACATGGAATAAATGCGCGCGAGACACAAAGAGGTCCGCGCGGTAGGTCTTAAATGCGCAACTGAGGGCGGATTAAAGACATTTAAGACACGCTAATGATTATAATGATTTGAGCAATGATGAACGCAGTAACGCGGTGGATCTTTGTCCTAAAAACGACAACAGCGCCGCCGATCTTGTCCGACAAAGACCCGAGCTCAAAGATGTGGTCATCGCCGCGATCTGAGACTCGCCGGCGACATCCAATGGTACCGCGGTCCGCAATAACCATGCGCACCAATGGACCTCCTCTCGATCAAGCGGCGACGGTTTTGAACGCCATGCGAGCCGAGAGGACAACGAAGGCAAGCACGGCCAAAATCCGAAATGCAAAATGAAGCTCATGCGACATTCAAGCGTGTGCTCAAACAAAGCTCCATGACAACATACATCGGGTGCAGCAACTAAGGGACTAACAGGAGGAGTACGGAGGTCCCGAGGTCTCATGGAGGTCGAGGAAGGAAGGACCGTCTTGGGGAGGAAAGGTGCTCCACGGCCAAAGCTTGACTCAAGCTCCACTTTGTCCCCTCTCGCAAATGCCCAATACATCAAGTTAGGACTTGGTCCCAGAGGGTAGGGCACAATTGGAAGCAAGGAGAAAAGGAGGAAAACTCAGGACCCTTGTCCACCGAGGAGCTTCAAGCTCCAAAGAATGGCGCCAAGGAGAGCTTGGTGGTTTAGAGCTCACAAGCAGGGGGTGCAAGCAAGGGATAATGGTGTGCAAAGGAAGCCAAGGAAACAAGGGGGAGCTTTTATACTTAGGGCACAGGAGGTCATAGACCACGGGTTAAGCCCATGGTGAGCTTGGCCCATGGGTCGGTCTAGGGCTTGGACAAGATGTAAAGTTGACATGGTGACAAAGCTAAGGCAGATCGGAGGCGTAAAAGTCGACCGCATTTAATGCGGTCAAGAAAGAGTTGTTATAAGGTACCGATTGCGGCGTGCATTAAATCACTGCTCGAGCACGCATGCGTGACCAAGGAAGGAGAAGAACAGGGGGGGGTCATTTTGACCGTTGGATAAGACCACGGGGAGGTCCTAGCCCTCAGATGCGATTTTTGAACCGTTATGTTTTAAGTGGCTGGGAGGAGGTCCCAGCCACATGATTTGGAAAGGGAGGTCGTGGCCCTCCGATTTCCATAACGTAGATGCGCAAAGGATAAAGGGTTAGGAGGTCCTAGCCTTTGGATTTACATCCAAGGGCTCAGACCTGAGGGGAGGACATAACTGCGTGTGACTTAGAGAAAAGAGGGGGAGGTCATGGCCTTTGGATTTAAATCTAAGGCGCACAACCAAAGGGAGGTCTTAAGGCTGCTGCAACAAGCATTAAGAGGTTATGGCCATCGATCAAGATCTAGTGGCGATGAGAGGCGAGGAGGTCATGGCCGTGAGATTTATATCTAACGGCTACGACCTCACGATGGGGAGGTTTGGTGCGCTAGATTTTGAGGGAGGTCGTGAGGTTGTTGGATCGATCCAACGGCCACGACCTCAACAAAGTGGGAGGACCTCGCAGAGAAGGTTTGCAGAGGAGGTCGTGGCCTTAGGATTGAATCCAACGGCCACGACCTCAAGTGAGTACAAAATGGAGGTCAAGGTGGTTTGAGCTCATGGGAGGTCAGGCCATGGATTTTGATCCAAATGCCAAGACCTCATGAGGTGGGAGGTCTGGCGGTATTGATCGCGGAGGAGGTCGTGACGGTTGGATGTTAATCCAACGGCCACGACTGATCAAGGTGGATAGGAGGTCCTGACGCGCTAAGGGAGGCGGTTGGGTTGGACCAGCTTTGCTCACGGTTCAAGCCCAAGTCAAACCAGTTTATTTAGATTAATAAACAAGCTGAGACAAAAGAGGATTTATTTGAGATAGCAAATGAACTCCAAATTTGATGAAATTTTAACTGGAGCTTGCTGACAATGAGATTAACCTTGCATAAAATTTCCAGTGGTTATTATGCAATGCATTTTTCTCAGGAAATTCATTAAGGCTGTTCAATGATTTGTTTTACCTCCAAAATTTATTAAACAAGTTTTACAACTTGTGATATTTTTCAGAGGGGTCCCACATCAGTTTTAGGACCAAGGAAAATATTTTCCAAATATTTGGCACAAGATTTAAGATAATTGGAAAAGGAGTTTGACTTTTGGTCAACAAGAGCTTGTGTTTTTGGATTACACAACTCTTGGACTAGAATCATAGGAGAGATTAGGGGTTTTCAAGATGTGAGAAAAAGTTTTAATTTCTACACATATAATTATACTTGAACAAACCTTGTTTATACAGTTGGGATGTTACAAAATCGCCGGCGCCGGAGGGCATGGTGGTGTCGGGCAAGTCCGGGCACGGGTCGCCCGAGGGGTGGCGGCCCTAGGAGAGGCGGCAACGAGGTGGGTGGAGCAGCTGAGCGGCGGCGTGGTGGAGGGAAGCGGTGGCGGTGTCTCGGGCTGCACGAGGCGCCGGTGGTGGAGTGGCGCCACAGCTAAGAGGGCGCGTGCACGGGCTGCTCATGGCCACGAGGAGGGCACAGAGCCAGTCGGTGAGGCCGGCGGTGGTCTGAGGTGGCCCGGCGACAGCAGCCTGGGGCGGAGGAAGAGGGGCGACGGCGGTGGCTCGTCTCGATGGCGGGGAGGGCGTAGGGAGGCGGGGGATAGAACCCTCGCGTCGTAAGGCATCCTGTGACGTAGTCGGCCAGGGCGGCGGCTCACCGGAGCGGCGATGGGGCCGTGAGGTGGCGCAGTCAGGAAACGGGAGCACGGCCGAAAATGGGAGAAAAACGGGCGGCTCTCAGGTGGAGCTTACCAGTGAAGCAAGGGTGAAGCAGGGGAGGCATTGGGGCACAGGGCGCTTAAATAGCCGAAGGGGGAGGGTTGTGGCTGTGACACGTGCGTGCGCTGCACCTGGCTTGGACCAACCAAGGACGGGCATGGGGGCGGTGATACAAGGCGAAGACTTTGGGCGTCCGTGCTAGCGCGAGTGGGGGCGGGAGCATGGCTCGGACCGGTTGGTCGTGGGCAGCGAGGATGAGCGCGACGTGGCCGTGCTTGGCGGAGAGGACAGGGCGAGGTGGTGGGCTCCATAGTCGTGTTGTCGGTGCAAGGCCATGAGGTGGGGGCCGCAGAGGAGTCGATGTGGCAAAGTGCTCGTGTGAAGAGGACAGAGAGAGAGGCGGCCTGGGTGGCTTGACCCGAGGAGGATGACAATGGCCCGGGGCGCAGCTGCTGGAGAAGAAGGAATGGCCGAAGGTGGGGGAAGCTAGGCCGGGCCAGCGGCTGGGCCGAGAGGGCCAAATAAAAAGGCTAGGAATGAGATGGGCCGGCCCAAAGAGAGGAATAGGTTGAGCCCAATAGAGAAAGAAGGCCAATTGAGAAAGGGCCCAAGAATTCAAAAGGAGATTCAAACTTGAATTTGAACTTCAAGGTTCAAAGATATTTGAAGCACAAACCCAAGCTGAAAGAAGCTAGAAGGATTTTGAAAATAGTTTGCTAAATTGAAATACGGCGAAAGACGAAAACTAAAAGGGAATTACTATTCCCATCTGAAAAATGGGACGTTACAGTTTCGCACCGAACTCATCGAAGCTGCGATTGAAGTTTCTCCACTAGGCTGAATCAGTTGGGTATCTTAGCTTTCTATCTTTTTTACGCTCCTCCGAGTGCCAATGCAGCAATCTTGCCTCCTTTCAGTTCACAAATAAACGCTTCAAACGTGGGATTACAAGTAGATACCACAACACCTTAGCAGAAGGTCTTTGCTTCACCTTAGCAGGATTCCTATGCTTGTATCGGGATGCTTTGCACATGGGACATACATGTATGTCTGCATACTCTTTACAGTAGAGGATACAATCGTTCGAACATGCATGTATTCTTTCTACTTCCATTCCCAATGGACAAAGAACCTTCTTGGCTTGGTAGGTGGTCTTAGGAAACACGTTTTCCTCCGGAAGGATGTCAGCTAGGAGACCTAACAATGCTGTGAAACTCTTGTCAAACCAACTATTGCTTGCCTTTAATTTCAGCAGTTCAAGCACGGATGATAACCTTGTGTATTCTAGCTTGCAACCAGGGAACAAAGGTTTTCCCGAGTCGTCCATTAAGCCCTCGAATTTACCAAACTCTCCCTCACTATAGTTCCTTTCTGCATTGCATCACATCTGATCTAGATTGTCATCGTCCGACCTATCCTCATCAAAAGCACAGTCCACATTCGGCTTATCGTTGACTTCCTCGGCGATGTCGTCATTATTAACTTCATGTATAATCTGATCTTCACCGTGAATGGTCCAATATGTATACCCCTTTTTGAAACCCTTTCGAATCAAGCACGCTTCGATCTGTGCTAGGTTGTTAAACATCTTTAGATTACCACAATCAATGAATGGATAGTACATAAATTTTATCCCCTTTTTCAACATATCCTGCTTGGCGGCTCTTTTAAAAGTAGACACGCTATTAATGTACTCTTCACTCACATAGTTCTCACCGTACATCCAGTTTCGATCCATCTACGCTATGCACATAACAAATTAGTGTTAAATTAGATTAATAAACCGCAAGTACTCTTCCTATTGACTAAACATACTAAAATTGATTAGCGATTAACCTAGGGCAAATATTAAGGGTTACAAATCATTACCTTCGGAGCTCACGATGAAAATCCCAAATATCCCATGGGATCCTCCTCCCTTTCTTTGTCCTCTCCTTCTCCTCCCTAGCTTCCTCCTTCCCTTCTCCTCTCTTTAACTTCCTCCTTTCCTTCTCCTCCTTGCCTCCTCCCTTCCCTTCCTTCTCCTCTCTAAGGTGGTGCAATGGGGAGGAGGCAGCAGGGGTGGCAGCTCAAATGGCCAAGGGGTGGAGGCGCCAGGGGCAGGGGTGTCTATCGGGACAATAAGGTTTATAATGGCTTCGTATCACAGACGGTTCTTATTAAGAACCGTCTTTGATATTTCACTATCACAGATGATTATTTTTTAGAACCGTCTGTGATAATTCATAGATGGTTTTTAACAATAACCATCTGTGACATTTTCGATTATCACAGACGGTTCTATTTATAAACCGTCTGTGATAATTACGTATCACAGACGGTTCTAACCATCGCTACATATCACAGACGGTTCTTATTAACAACCGTCTGTGATAATTACAACACAGATAGTTCCAAAGGAACCATCTATGATGCGGCATCTAGTATAGCCTGTTTTGTAGTAGTGTGCGGTAATAGCCCATGAGTTCGAGAAAACTGCGGATGTCGGTGACACTCTTGGGCTGTCCCCAATTCAATACATCTTGCACTTTGCTTGGGTCAACGGCGACATCGCCCTTGGATAGCACATGACCCAAAAAGCTAACCTCCTAAAGCCAAAACTCGCATTTGCTAATTTTGCATAGAGTTGATGTTGACGAAGCATCTCCAACACAAGCCTCAAGTGTTGCTCGTGTTCTTCATCAGACTTAGAGTAGATGAGTATGTCATCGATAAACATGATGACGAACTGGTTCAAGTACTCCATGAAAACCGAAGTCATGAGGTTCATAAAGTAGTCCGGTGCATTTGTCAATCTGAAGGACATGACAATGAACTTGTACAAGCTGTAACGAGTAGAGAATGTTGTCTTCAGAATGTCGATCTTGGAAAATACTTGAGATCCACTCAGTTGGTCAAACAAGTCATCAATCTGAAGAAGCAGATATTTGTTCTTCACAGTGACTTCGTCTAGCGGACGGTAATCACACACACCCACAAACTCTTGTCTTTCTTCTTGACGAAAATTGCCAGGCATCCCCAAGGTAAGGAGCTCAGCCAAATGGATCCCTTGTCTTGTAACTCTCTGAGTTGCTCCTTCAATTCAACCAACTCATTTGGAGGCATCCGGTATGGCCGTTTTGAAATGGGCATAGTACCGGGTGCAAGCTCGATCACGAAGTCAACTTCGCAATCAGGGGCCATGCCTGGGAGCCCTTTGGGGAATGCATTTAGATACTCACATACCACTAGTACCCTCTCCAATTCAAGAGTGGTACTCACTTCCATAACATATAGATGAGAACCGACAATTTTTGGGGCAAAAACGACTTGATCGCCGTCTTCACTTGTGACAGAAACTAACCACTGAGCACAATTAATTTGTCCTTGGTTTTTGGACAGCCAATCCATCCCTAATATAACAACAATACCCACTAAATTAATTAATATTAGGTTTGCCAGAAATTCAATCCCTTGAATCTCCACTTTTACGTCCCGGCAGACTTGATCGGTTTGCAGAACCGATCCCAGTGACTGAATGTGGTATGGGGGCTAAAGTGTATGCATTTACAATTGATGTTGTGCCATAAACCCTTTCTTGATGAATGAATGTGATGCACCCGAATCAAATAAAATAGAAGATGGACTTGAATTAACAAAGAGAGTACCCAAAACGATGTCTAGTGCATCGTTTGCCTCCTCAGCAGTGACGTGGTTGACTCAGCCACATGCTGGAACTTGAGGGGGTGTACACACTGCCCTCAGAGGTGGTGATGGTCTCTCTAGAGCTAGAGTTGAAATTGGGTAGACTCGGGGCATCCCACGTGCCTTCGGCAAACACCGATCGGTGTA
The DNA here is from genome assembly GCA_036346405.1 of Phyllostachys edulis. NCBI lineage: Eukaryota > Viridiplantae > Streptophyta > Magnoliopsida > Poales > Poaceae > Phyllostachys > Phyllostachys edulis. Next base: position 8,019,205 of record CM070561.1, on the reverse strand, counting down.
GTGCCCGGGGCGGCCGTAGTGAAAACAAGTCACGTTCGAGTGGAAGTTGCTGTTGTTCGGGGGCTGAGTTCCCCCATTCTTTCACTGTCTCGTAGGTGGTGGATGTCTTGGTACAAAGGTTGGTGGCCTCGGTGGCGCTGAATCTTGAAATCAGGGTGCTTAGGGCGGTCCGTTGCGCGGTCTTGGAAAACTACCGCTTGCTGAAATTTGAGCGGCCCTCTTCCTCTTTCTTGATTCATCCAAAGCTTGACTCTTGTTTTCCACCACAATGACCTTGTTGACCATGTGTTGGAAGTTTCTGAAGTCATGGATGGCCAATGCAAGTTGCATTTCTTCGGTCAAGCCGTTCATGAAATGGCTCTGATGACAGGCGTCGGTGGAGACGTCGTCCGGAGCAAAATGAGCTAGGAAGTTAAACTCGTGTAAGTACTCCGTGACACTCTTCCTTCCTTGCTGAAGAGCAAGGAATTGCTGTTGCTTGATCATCATCACGACTTCTAGGATGTGGGCCTCATGGAAGGCCACCTTGAATTCGTTCTAAGTTAGAACGTCTCCATCGGGCTGCATGGTGTAAAAATTTTCCCACCATGCACTAGCAGCTCCCTCCAACTGGTAGCTAGTGAACAAGCCCTCTCAACACCAGTACATTGAGCTATCATCAGCTTCTTCTCGATAGTGTCGAGCCAGTCCTCCGCCTGCATGGGGTCTTTAGAGCTCGAGAAGGTTGGGGGATTCGTACGCTGGAAGTGAGCGAGTTCCCCATGTGCCCTTTGTGTTCCCGCTGCTCCGGATGGTCCTAGAGCTGGGGAGGTGTTGCAGACGAAGGCCTCAAGGATCTGAGTTTGATCCATCTGGTTCCTTACTATTTTGGCCAACACCTCTACCATCGTAGGTGGCGGGGGAAGCTCCTCCTCTTGTCGTCTGCCTTGCTGATTTTGTTGGTTGGAAGGCTCCCCACGCTCTCCCCGTGCATAAAGCTCACTGACGACAGTAGAGTGAGTGGTCGGGGTTGGTGATCCCTCCCCTTGTTGAGCTCTTGAGCGAGTTGTAGCTCCTGTCATCCTGTCGTCGCATGGATGGTTAGCAAACAGAGGAAAGGTACATCCAAATGAGCACAAAAAGGAAAACTAGACATCGGGTATATACTACTTAATTTAGCATGTATCATGTCATAAAATGCGCAAAAACTTAACACCAAATGGGGGTACAAAGGCACTAGGCCCAGTACAAGATCCATAAAAGCAAATGATAGTTTTTCGGTACGATTACATTCATAAAAGCCTGTAGGCGAATGGCAATCACCCGAAACAAAAAGTCCTTGCAACAAACCAAAAAGAGTTCAACAACTCTACCCTATTACATAAATTTAAAGATAAATACTCACTGAACACATTTCCAGACAGCGAGCTTGCGACCCTAATGCCCTAGTCATCTCAGTGGAAATTCACCGGGGACTCATCTAAGACATAATACCCGGGTGATCTTGAGTCTTCGGGGTCCAACGGGTTGACGAGACGCAATGGAGATCCTTGTGCAACCACATGGCCTCTAGCAGGTTCGGGCCTATGGGTGCGAGCAAGACCCACCGACATACGGGCTCGACATGTTGGCCCATAATTGGGTACTCGTTCTCCCACCTCGGGAATACGATACTCCAGTGGTGTAGAAATGTATGGGGATACCTCGTTTGCGCCATATAGCATGTTACGGTCAACGAGCCCCATGTTACACATGAATTGCAGGTGCTCCTGGGCCACCACGAGACGTTGTCAGGTCTCGTACAACTCATGCGTAGCACACCGATGGACTTGGTCCATGATATGAATGAATCTTGCTAACTTCCTCATTTGGGGATCTTCCCCGTACTGGATCTTGGTGAAGGTGTTCACTTCGCACCATGTTCTTGCATGGGAAAGTGGTCATACGGTGGCTGAGACAACTCCGTCAAGTCATGACGAAGATGGCTCATGGCCATACGAGCCACTGCCTACAATGTCGTGGCCTCAAAAGTGCCACGCACTTGGAACCCATATGAGATGCTTCCCGCTACTCGCCTGGCGATGATGCTGGCTACAGCCAGGTATTCTCCCATCCCCGATCCTCGGCCGCAGTGGTAGATGGAGTATGTTGGTTGGTATGTAAAGTTGGCCCTCCAGATCATGTCTTGGAGAAGCGCTGGATATCCGACAACATTCTTTGCTTCGGTTTCCTTGACCAAGTATTGACAACTCATCTAATGACAAGAAGACAAGGTAAGAGGAAAAGTTAGTTTATAAATCCAAATGAGAGTAGGGTGAGAAAATGACTCTAAGATGGACAAGGAATAAAAGAGATACATAACTTAACTTTCTGAAATAAATTTGATAATTTAAGATACTCTGATTAAAACACTTGCTAACACTATCGCTAGTGCTATTTCTAACCTACAGTCAATATGGCTCTGATACCAACACTGTGAGGACCCCTGGGTTATTTTCGTAAGACCGAGGCCTTCCTAGTCTTATGAAAATAACTCTGGGCCTCAAGTAAATGAATTCCATCTTAACTCTATCTAAGTGAGAAGACCCGGTTGCCCTAGAGCCTCGGGAACCATGCACACCACCTCTTTGCAAGTACTACATGGTAACCGGTTCTCCCAACAACCGAATACACACTTGAACAAGTTAAAAGGGAATTCAAAAACAGTAGGTATGTGTCTGTGTTAGCTCCCAAGATCAGCGACCAACATGCCCATACCCTTAACAACGTCAATCACAAGCCATACAAGCCATACATTGACATTACATAGTGGCATACAACATATAGTTCAAGTCTACAACTATTACAATGGCCGACCGACCAAATTGAAATAAAAACATCAAGTAGCAGCGGAAGTAAGCAAAATAAACAAAAGATCCAACAATGGTGTGCCCCATAACCCATGGCAACCAACTGGGAGTTATATAAAAGCACTACTCGTTAGCGTCGCTAAAATCAGCGCTAACGAACTCGTCGGGCGTAGTATCATCTTTACCTAAATTTGCAGCACCCAGGTTAAGTACAAAATGTATTCGCAATTCTTACACAAAGGAAAAATTATTTATGCTTAGAGGACAATCAAATGATGGCATTAGTGGCTTAGTTTTGCGGAAAACACAACAATTTTCATCCTACACATATTAGTTTTACAATTGCCAATTAGAAAATAGATTTAAAACAAAAGTAAAACATGTGACAAAGATATTCATTGATATATAAGTAGAGCAAAAAATACCAAAGTGGCAGCCCACTTTGATAAACTACATGCATGAATACCCGTTCATGCCGAATACCGAGTTGTAACCATATCAATTTTAATTGAAAGTCTAACGATAATGACTCCCGAATTCCAGCGGTCGTCTGTAACCGTGGACACGGCTATTTGAATAGATTTACACCCTACAAGGGAGTACAACTTTACCCACATCAAGTCACTAGCCCGTAAGCCAAACACACTGCCTTTGGTGAGTTGGCTGGGTAGATCGAGATTTGGTATTATTTACCAAGAAGACTTTATTGAGTTAGATCACCCATGCGATTCTCGTGCCTAAGGAACATAGGATTTCATGGTCACTATGTCCTCACACCACATGTGGTCTAAACTAATGAAATCTTCCCCTTACTTAACCAAATGGCACCTATAATACCGCGTGTGGTAGTACGAGTGTTACTTGAATTAATGACGCCACCAAAGCTCGGTCCTTGTTGGTCTAGACAAGACAACCACAAACCCGAGTCTCGTGTACGAAGACACCTACACTACAACCACTTGTCCAGACCCAAATCCTTTTTAAATTTACCAAAAAGAACTAAATAACCAGATTCGAAGATCTGGAGCAAAGGTAGAAAAGATAAAGGTGAGGTGTTTCCCAAGGTAGACGGAACAATCCCGTCAACCGGACTACCGACAACTATAGACTTGCATGGCTAAGCGACAATCAACAAAATAGAAATATCATCACTTCCATATATCCTTAAGCATATATGTACTGAAAAAATAACAAGGATAGCATCAAGAGTAGGACATAACTAGCTATACAGCACAAAATATTGACATAGCGAAATAGCATCCAAGCAATATCATGTTGGGATACGGGTAGGCTACGATAGCTACAAAACAAAAATTTCTACCACACAAACCAGGAAGCCAAGCAAGTAGATGATCACAGATCATTACCACCAGACACACAGAGCAGCGGAAGAAGAGTTGGAGCAGCCTGGTCCAACGTAGAGCGCGTCAATGCAGCGGTCATAGTCGATCATCCAACGTCGAACAAGTCGATGCAGTGGTCATAGTCGATCGTCTAGCATCCTCGCGAGTCGATCGTCTCCTCCAGCAACCTCTGTAGTTCCTTGTGAAGATCGCGGATCATCCTCAAGTGCAACAGTCACAGTAGTGCCTCTACGGTATCCACACGTCCAGGGAAGGAACAACCGAACGCCGGTGTGTTAGCACCAAGTCGCACGGTAGGGCTCTCAGGAAGATGGCGGCTAGGGTTTCGGTAGAGCAGCTCACGTCAACTCGTCTACCCAAAAACAGTCTCATGCATCTCCTTATATAGTGCTCGTGACGGATCCTATCCGAACACGTTTGACGAATCGTATCCGTACTGGTTTGTTCCAACCTGTTAAGTGTGTGACCTGTTAGGTTTATGTGTAATCGATTGTGACTCGAAAACCCTTTCTGACCATGAGTCGTAGCGGTTCCTAGCAGAACATAGCGATTACCGAATACACACAAATTATATTGGACGAACCTTAATGCAATATGATCTACGACCAGGTCCTCATCACTTACGACTAGGTCATATCTCTATACAACCAGTTTGTATTTGGTCACGACCAGTTCGTAACTCCTTACGACTAGGTTACGACCACTCTGTGATTACGTTCGACCAGTCTACGACTAGTACGTATCTCCATACGACCAGTTCATAACTGATCAAACTAAGTGACCTACTCATGTATTCTCCCTATGCCTCATGATATCTGGTTGAACTCCAGGTGAAATGTTGTTTCATCCATGGACTGTTCAATACTTTCTCGATCGAGTGTTGGATAACTTCACGTGGTCGAACACTTCGACCACTAGTGGCATGGCCATGCACTTTCTTTATCCGATCACAACGAGGGGCCCAGAGACATCTCTCCTGTTATGTTAGGAGGGGCAAATCCCATATCCGACCAGTCACATTCCTCTGCATGTTTCATAGCATGCCCGAAAGCTACCTTTATAACTGCCTAGTTACGAGCAGCGTTTGGCAACCCCTAAGAGTGCTATTACACATGTCAAAAACCATGCTGATCTCAGGTCTAAGGATTATACATCATCATTGCTTGAGACCAACTAACGACACATAGAATCATAACAATCTCAATAGTGTCTCAAGGTGGATCTAATCCAGCATCATGTTCTCTAACATGTGTCCATATTATTGGTTTGATATCTCTATATCCATGACCTGTGAAACATAGTCATCAACCAATACATATGCTAGTCTATTCATATGTGTCCTCATATGTTTCCGACCAGGGAACATTTAAGAATAATCATCGCAAAAATTTAGAGTTTCACAATCAAGTCACATACTTGATAATAAATATTAACAATATTATTCTAGGGACAAGATAACATATTATCCAATGTCAAGAACATAATGAAATATAATCATCTCTATGATTGCCTCTAGGGCATATTTCCAACATATCATTATATTTCATAACACTAACTTATCAAAAACTAGGATCAACATGATGCAAAAGAAAGTTTGAATGATGCTTGCTTTGCTGGAAGTCAAGTTTCTTGCTCTCAGTGGCGTATGAGTCTACGTCGATCACTTCGGATTCTATACAAAAACAAAATTGAATCAACACTGAGAAAAACCTAAAAATTCAAATTGCTCAAAAATGCATGAATTTTCCACAGTAGCTAGATCATGATTTTATATGAATTTAGGTGAAATAATTATTCCATTTAGAGTTAGTATGTGAAAGTTATAGTAGTTTGAAAATCAGATTTCTGGAAAATGCTGAAAACAGTGCTTCGGTTACTATTAATCCAAATTTAATTATTTAGTGAAATTTTGTAAGACAGTGGTGGATACAAGGATTACATAGATAAATAGAGAATAAAATTATAATACCAAAATAACTTGCTTCAACTCATTTGGAGTTTATATGAATTAGTTAAGAATTTTCAAAGTTAAAAGCATTTTCTAGTGTAAAACTAATTCAGTTATGGATCAATCTCCAAAATTAATATTTTCTATGATGGTGGCATGTTTGAAACCTATTTCATATTAAAGTACAATTAAAATAAAAATTATCAAAATTGGTTTCACTAGATTTGGAGTTGATTTGAAATAGTTATGCATTTTTGGATTTAAAGACATTTTTGAGTGGAACAAAAATTCATTTCAGGATTTACAAAAGCATTTAATACTTTTCTTACCGAGCTTACCCTAGCTTCTGCTGCTCATAGAAGGGGTCCACTGCACAATGCAATTTTTTGTTTAAACTCTGAATTAAAACAAAACTGACAGGTGGGGCCCTAATGTCAGTGACTTAGTCCACGTAATAGTGCATGGACTGAAGGTCAAGACGCACTATTCATTGGTCCATGGACCAGCACACGGTGCACCCTCTCAGTAGGACCCAACTGTCAGTGGCTCCAATCCAAAACCCGGTTTAACTCTCCCCGTTTTCTGTTCCTGACCCCACATGTAATACACTCGTTAAATCCTTTAAGACAACCATTAACTTACTAAGCAATCATTAGACTTAAATGACCGTGATTTTCTCTAACCTCCTCGCTACAAGGTTTGTCGGGTGTTCTGACAAATAGGGTTCAGGCTTTCCTCGAGCCCCGCCGGCGACTCCAGCCACGACGGCGCTCAGGGTTCATGTGGAGGAGAGATCTTGAGTAAAAATGAAGCAAATAGATGTAGGAATAGCTTAAAGGAGGTATGTAGATGGTGTAAATAGAGGGGATTAGGCAATGCCTCACCGGATCGACAATGAGGTGAAAAAGGGATCTTGTCGGCCGAAGATAGGTCACTTCCAAATTCCAAAGCTCCTGTCATGCATTGCCGAAATTAGTTGAGGGGTTTTCTTAATCATGCTCAAGGACACGATGTGACATGCAAGATTGATCAAGAAGCTCACCTGAGAAGAAGATGGCCAAAAGGATGCCGCTCGGTGCACGCTCTGGAAGCTCCAATGGCACTGCTTGGTCTCGGAAGCTACAAGCAAAGGCAGGAGATCACATTAGCCAAAATGGAGACGGCAGGGGATGGTGACAACAAGGGACGCTAAAGCTTGAAACCTACCCGAGTGAGGTGCTCAAACGAGCTTCTTCCATCTCAGCCTCGAGAGAAGGAATGAGTTGAATGAAGGCGAAGGAGGGGGCTTTAGCTCAGGGAGTTGATGGGAATAGAAGCAGCATCAAGAGACAGAGCTCTAGGTCGGTCGATGGCTGCGGTGGATTGACGGAGTGAATAGCATGCCAACGGCTCGCTCAAAGCGTAGCGGGCGCATGGCAAGCATGGCCTACACATTGCAGTGGGAGGTGGGAGAAAGAGCTGACACACGGGCCTAGGCGGTCATTGGCTCAAGCGTGGCATGAGCCGAACTCGGGTTCAGACTTGGGTTGAGTCCAAAGTTTGACTGGGATTTAAACCAACTCCCTTACTTTGACCGGGTGCTAAAAATAGCAAATAAACTCCTAAATTCTGAAATTTTTCAAAGAAGGTCCTGAGGTGACCTAGTTGACATTAAAAATTTATTTACCCACTTAAGTATTATTCACTGATTTTTATTTTTTATTTTTTTAAAAAAGAAGGTTCATTAGACAAAGGTTTTGAATTTTATCAAGGTCAACTAAGTGTCTTAAAAATTGGGAAAATTCATATTAATTCATGATAAATATTATAGTATTTGAATAAATTATTTTACAGAGGTCTTTGTACGGACTTATTTCTGTTTTCTTTGGAGGAGTTGATTTAGGTTAAAGTTTAATCTTTGATTAAGATTTTCCAAATGCAATAAATGATGCAAATGCTTCAAAAACAATATGCATGCTGATGAGATGCATACTAATTATCATTAATTAAAATGGGGATGTGACACGCATGCTATGTAATGTTTTGGCCGACTTGGCCCATATGTTGGTCGGCCACCCTAGGGCATAGGCAGCCCCACCTTGGCCGCACCTACCTAGGGCACCACCTACTTGCCCCCCCCTGGTTGCCCACCTTGGTCGCACCTCCTCATATAGGAGCCGCCGCACCTCTTCCAAAAATCAAGTTTTCTTTTATTAAAGTTTAGCTTTTGCTACTTTATACATTGACCTCTCGTTCGATGAGTACAATAGCGACATTGTTCTTTGGAACCCCACTTTTCAATACTAATCTTAATTCCTATTCGCAATTTTACATTGCTTATCTATCATGTTCTTACTTGTTCTTCGATTGCATGCAGGAATAGACATTCGTGGTCAGGTCGATCGTGCTTCTAGCAAGGTTGATAACAATCACAAAGTTGGTCCAGCGATTGCTGAGTATATTGGTCGTGTACAATTGGTAGCCGAATCGTAAGAGTCATCTCCACCAAATCGAGTTATCCTGCTGTAATACCCTAAAAAAATCAATTAAGGGAGAATGATATTCAGGAGAGGGAAATTCATTCAAATTCAATTGCAACAAAGTTTAGGGAAGTAATTATGATCAATTTCAGAATTAATCAAGAGCGTTTGGACTTTGGGCTCCCGGCCCATTGTGCGAAGGCCCATGTGGGCCGGCCTTAGTGGGAAAAAAGGGGGGGGCACCTCCCCCAACCCTAGCCGCCCCACTTGCCCTCCCCTTGGCCGAACCACTTCCTCCCTCCCTCCCATAGCTACCGCCCCCTGGCTCCTCCCCCTTGGCTGACGCCCCTCCTGCCCATCTCCCTCCATTGGTGCCTCCACCTCCACCTCCCACATTGCTGCCACCTTGGAGAGGACCTGCTGCTGGCCGGCCACAAGAAGGAGGAGAAGAGAAAGGAGAAAAGGCGAGAAAGGAGGAGAAGAGAAGGGACTTCTTCGTGGGGGATTTGATCCGCGTCTTCCTAAGGGTCTTCAAGGGTAACGAGATGCTTTCCCTACTGTTTGATGATGTTTAGATGTGAAATTAGATTAGTTGGATTGGATTGAAACTATGCTGTTAGAATTCCAGATCTGTCCAGTAGATTGCGTGGCCAATTTCGGGTTCTTAGAGGCCGAATTTGAGATGTCCATCTCCTAGAGATATTTAGATAATGTTCTTAGATTTCCGTGGCCGCCAAGAACATGTAATTCTGACGTACGGATCAAAAGTTATGGTATGATCTTTCCTGCTGTCCTGAATTCCTAACGAGAATGAGCTGTCTAGTTTCCTTTTAAGTTATGATTATGATAATGGTAGATTCAGGGTTTTCACCCAATTAGGTTGTTGTAGAAATTTTTATAACCTTTCTAGAATTATAAAGAATGCCCTAATCGGAGTTGTAGATCAAAAGTTGTGCTCTGTTCTTTACTGCTGTCTTTTTCATTTAGACATAATCTGTCTTATAATTTCATTTGCCTGTTAGCATTTTATTTTTGCCGAATTGGGATATCTCGCAAACTAGGATTTTGTAGATATGTTCGTTAAGTTTCCGTAGGATCTAGGCTCACCTCGTTTCGAGTCCCAGATCAATAGCTATGAGTTATTCCGTGATGCTGTCCAGATGCGTTTCTGTGATGGTGTTGTCTGTTTTCAGAATAGGTCTAATGGTTAATTCTTGGGTTGTCGGGAAGGTGTTGTAGAACATTGCTGGTAGTGTCCTGTACCATGTTGTTCTTATTTCGAGTACTTACTTATGTAGGCGGAGAGGCTTCGGGTTTAGGGGCACCTTCGTTGCCTACTAACGCGTCGCAACGCGAAAGGCAAGTACTTTGATATTCCTAAGATTAGTGAATGCTGAATGCTTGATGTTCGTATTGTGTTTTTCTATGATACATGAGAAGATTCAATGTTTACATTCCTTTCATATGTGCTATTTCCATGACTAGAGATGACGTCTTTCATTATTCATATTTCATTCCTTGTATCCATTATTCATGTTTCATCCACAGGAGTGGATTATAAAGACCCATCAATTCCAGTATGGGCACGTAAGACCCACCATTCCAATGTGAGAAAACTTGGACACTCGTATGAAACGTTCTTCATACGGGATTTGGATCCCCGTATTTTGTTAAATGCGGGTTTAAGTGAACACCGACGGGTGTGTCACTAGCTATACCGGTATAAGCATGCGTGCAGTCCTTTCATTTCATTCAATCCATTCATTTATATATTCATTCGGTGTTATGTTCATATTCTTTAAAGATGTTGTCTTGTTCATATTTGTTGTATGTCCAATTATTCACTGTACTTGCTGAGTCTCGGACTCATTCTTGCTTTGTTTGTTTATTTTAGATGATCATTGATGATGGCTCTATTGAGAGGGAGTAGACACGCACTATTCACTCACTTCATCATATTCTAGTTTCAATAATAGGACTTGGTTCTGTCTTTCATTCGTTAATTGATAAACTGTAATAAATAAAGTTTAGATGTGGTTGATATCTATCTCTATGTTATGGTTGATTAAGTACTGCTTGTGATCATTGACCACCCCTTTGATATACTTATTTGGATTCAGACTATATTCCTGCCATTGTTCTATTAAATTTTGATCCCTTTATGTCATTAGATGAGATAATGTTTAAATTCTTCCGCATTAGGGTTGTATGTTAGATTATTTAGATGACATCTTGGCTTCCGAATAGCCAGAGTGTTACACCTTCTCATCGAAAGATCGGGACATCCGTTGTCACATCAGTTAGTCACCAAAGTGGCCTAGCTTAAAAAGAAAGTAAATGTTTAAATATGCAACTTAAATTTGAAAGTTTGTGCTTAAATGCTTATTGTATAGACAATTTGTTAGTTACCAAAGTGACCTGGCTAATTTTTTTATCGTTTAATTATAGATTTTATAATAGAGGAAATGTTTATTTAACACATGATAGGGTTGTTTGTCACCAAAGTGGTCTAGCTTGAAATGGTTGTAAACATTTCATTATGCAATTGTTCATCCATGTGAGATGCTAGAAAAGTGAAAAGTTGAACAATTGAGATCACTAGTTGTAATGCTAGAGGTCACCTAAAGGTGTGCCATTTCTTATAATTATGTGACAGTAAAGGGGCTTATCGATATTGTCGGAGAGTGTGTGAGTCTATCCAATGATAGCGAATTGTTCAAACAATCGATTTGTCCATAAAAGAATTTTGAAATAGGCATATCAATATTCTTGCTGAGTGTGCATGTCTATCCAAAGATATGGCATGTGTTGTAAAATTGATTTGTCCATAAAAGTATCTTATCAGCATCAGGGGCGAATCCAGTGGGGGGACTTCATTAGGCTGAAGCCTACCCTCCGTCGGCACCTAGAACCACCTACAACCCCCACCGCTAACCCCAACCTTCAGCTTTGCGTTTGCCACTGCCGGTTGCCATGCTTGTGTGAAGAAGAATAAGAAGTAGGGGCGAGTAAATGAGTCACCTTAGAAATCTCGCAAAGCACAAAGTAGCTTAGTGAGCTAATAGTGCCGTGCTGGTGTGGCAAGAAAAGGAAAAGGAAATAATTTGATACTCTAGAAAAAGAGAGGGGAAGCATCCCATTCCTTCTCTTGTGAGGGAGGGAGAGACTGGCAGATAGATAGTGTGGATATCATGGGGATATGTGCACTATCTTAGGATGATGTTACAATTGGCAATGGCATTGAAGGTTTGTCGCATTACGCATTTTCGATGGAGTTTGAAATGCTGTCAGCCAGGAGCGGTCAAACCACTGGTCAGAGAGCGGTCAGACCGGCCATTCAATGGCGGTCTAACCAGTTCTGTACTGTTCATTGGCCAAAAGTTGGCGATGATTGTTTTGTTAGGTCAAGTTCATGGGTTTCAATGGATATGTGTTGCATGATGCATGTTTTGACTAACATGGGTCAAGTTGCGAAGAACTTGTTCCCGGAATCGATTTCTTTATCTATTGTTGTGCAGGTTGCTTAGAGGTCAACGATGGTCAACGGCGAGGATGATCGGGACTAAGCTTGGAGAGCTGAGGTCCAGAACGATCGGGGATGCCGGGTGAAGTCAATGGAGTCAAGCATGGCACAAATTGGACAAGGGTGACCGAACGGGCAATTCGGTGCGACGGGTTGGATCAAGCAGCGTGGGGGTCGGTGCAAGTGCCATGGTTGTTTCGGTGGGAGCCGGATGGGAGAGACTTGCTGACATGATGAGAGTTGCTGGATCAACCTACACGTGGCGAAACATGGAAGTGCTTCACACAGTTTGGACTCAGTCTTTGGAAAAAGATCGAGAAGGGGTATTTTGGTAAATTTACCTAAATACCGACTTGGTGACCTTTTGTCAACCCGTGGCACAAGACGGCGCAAGGAGAAGCGGATTAGGGCAAGAAGAGATGAAGACAACGCTTTAAAATACGTGCGTTAGTGAAACCCGTTTGTGTGTGGGCCCAACGGGTGCCCATTAGGGTTTTCCTTCTAGAAGCTAAGCCTCCACTATAAATAGAGGAGGGTGCTGGCCAGCACCTCCTTAACCCTTCTTTGGTGAAACCCTATTTTTGTGTTCTTAGGGTTTGGAGAGATTAGTGGGAGGTTAGGGTTCTAGAGAGTTGGATTTGATTTCGTGCTCATGTGTTGAGTCTTTGTCCTCTTGGATGGAGTGGTTGTAAACCAACATCATATCAAATCAATCCAAGGAAAGATTTCTCAAAGATGTGTCTCTTTGTGTTCTTTCTCTCTATTTCGTGATTTTGGGTCTTTCTTTGATCCACAAGTTTTCTCTTGATTTCTTGCCTTGATCTAGCTTGCTGTGGCATGTAGGAACACATCTAGGATGATCTTGATCATCAATCACCCACGAGCAAGTCTTTAGATCTTATTTCGATTTTGACTCGGTTTTGGAGCAACCTTCGTTCAAACTAAAAAAGATAGGAACTTTGGCATGGATCTTCACAATCCTTGATTGGAATAGGTTCCTAATATCTTAGAGAAGGTGTGTTTCAAGTTTGGTGAGGTTTGGAGTCACAGATCAAAAATTAGATCGATTTGAGTTTTGGTTTTCGGGCTATCTGTTCTGTTCATCGTGCAGCCGGTCAGACCGCACCTAAGCCGCCGGTCAGACCGCACCCCGGTCAGACCGCGCCTAAGCTGCTGGTCAGACCACGCCATACACATCGGTCAGGCCGCACTTAGGGTTTGAGCTCCTATTTTGGTCTTTTGCTTTGGGGTTTTGGATTGGATTCAATACAAGTTTTCCGCTGTACTTGTATATTGATCTTCATAGCTTCCATAGCTACTGGAGTGAAATTGGTGTTGAATCCAATCAAACTGAAAAAGTGAGCGTGCTCCTATTCACCCCCCCCCCTCTAGTCACCTTTTCGGTCCAACAATTAGTATGAGAGTCCGGTTAGTTCAATCTTGATATTTACTGGTCACTAAACATGGCGATGGATAAGTACTCCACCAAGCCGCATATCTTCGATAGGCTCGACTATGCCTATTGGAAGAATCGCATGTGAGTCTTCCTTAAGAGCGAATGATAAGCTATATGAGAGGTTGTTCGAGGTCTGCTCGTTTTGCCCGAGGTTGCTTTGCCGACTTCAGCAGCCCTCTTGGCAAACAACCATAAGGCAAAGAATCTCCTATATGCTGGGCTTGGTAGACAGGAGTACGATATGATTTGCAACCTTGAGACTGCACATGAGATTTGGCACACCCTCGAAACTTACTATGAGGGATCGTCCCAAATCAAGCAAGTGCGCCAGATGGTCTACAAGCGAGAGTATAACAAATTCGAGATGCGTCCTGGCGAGAGCATCGATGACGTTTTTACTCGCTTTAACAAGGTGATCAATCAGATGAGAGCTGTAGACATTGAGTACTCTCAATCTAAGAATGCCACTCACCTCTTGGCTGCAATCAACACCAAGAAGTGGGAGATGAAGGCTACTGCCATTGAGGAGAACGTCGATCTCTCTAGTCTCACTTTGGAGTTGCTTTATAGCAAGCTCAAGACTCATGAGATCAAGAGAGGTAGTCTTCCTAAGAATGATAACATGGCTTTGGTGGTTGATCCTCTTAAAAGAACTCCTGATGGTTCTTCTGAGTCTTCTTCTGGATTTTCGCTTGCGTGTTTATCTGCAATTCAAGAAGAAGAGTTTGAGAGTCTTCTTGAGGCTGATTTAGCACTTTTAGCCAAGAAAGTCACACAGGCCTATAACAATGTTAGAAACAAGAAGAGAGGTGGCCCTGTAACGTGCTATGAGTGTAGAGAGCTATATCATATCTGGGCAAACTGCCCCAAGCTAAAAGGTAAGGGCAACCACAAGGATGAGAAGACTGCCTGGAAGAAGTCTCAAGAGAACAAGCCCAAGTATGATACTGCCAAGCTCATGAAGGCCGCTCACCGGTCCTTGCCGCTTTTGGAGAGCAATCCATGAGCGATGTGGACTCCGGGAGCAAGGAGGACAAGGAGGAGGAGCTCCCTCGAGACAAGAAAGGGAAGGCCAAGGACTTCACCGGCATGTACTTCATGGCCGACTCCGTTGACGCCGATGACAACAATGAGGATCGCCGTGGAAGGAGGAAGAACACGTGGCTCATCGACTCTGGCTGTTCACGTCACATGACCGGAGACTCAAGATGGTTCACTTCCTTCATGCGGTCGACGGGTGATGACTTCATCACCTTTGGAGATGATACACAAGGGCGAATTGAAGGAACGGGATCGATTAGGGTGAATGACATATTCATCCTGAAGGACGTCGCTCTTGTGGATAAGCTAAGGTACAACTTGCTTTCTGTTTTGCAGCTTCTTGATGATGGCTACAAAACTCGTTTTAAGAAAAATGCCTGTCGCGTGCTTGATTTTGCCAATGAGCTTGTTTTTGGGATTTCTAGAGTTGGTAGAATTTTTGGAGCTAATTTTTCTGAATATCTTGCTGGATCTCTCAAATATTTAATTGCATCTTCTTCTGATATCTGGCTTTGGCACCGACGTTTGGAGCACATTGGTTTTGATCATCTGACGCGAGTTAGCGGCCTTGATCTCATGAGAGGTTTGCCTAAACTCAAAGCCGTTAAGGATGCTGTATGTGCGCCCTGTAGGCATGGCAAGCAAGTTGTCGCCTCATACCCTTCATTGACTATGGTCATGACTGACGGACCGGGATAGTTGCTTCACATGGATACTGTTAGTCCTGCTAGGGTTCGGTCAGTCGGTGGCAAATGGTATATTCTTGCCATAGTTGATGATTTTTCTAGATACTCTTGGGTGTTCTTTCTTGCTTCAAAGGATGAGGCTTTTGGTCATTATCATGATCTCGTTCTTCGTTTGGCTTCTGAACTTCCTGGTGCCCTGAGAGTGATTCGCAGTGACAATGGAACGGAGTTCAAGAATGCCTCTTTTGCCTCTTTTTGTGCTGAGCGTGGTATTAAGCATCAGTTCTCTTCTCCACACGTCCCTTAACAAAATGGCATTATGGAAAGAAAGAACAGGACCTTAGTCGAGATGGCTAGGACAATGCTAGATGAGTATAGCACACCGAGTAGGTTTTGGGCCGAAGCTATTGCTACAGCTTGCCATATTGCAAATCATGTCTTCTTGAGACCTTCTTTGGGCAAGACATCTTATGAGCTTCACTTTGGTAGAAAACCCTCTGTCTCTCACTTTCGTGTTTTTGGATCCAAGTGTTTCATTCTCAAGACAGGAAACCTAGATAAATTTGAGTCAAAGACTTGTGATGGTTTATTTCTAGGTTATCCTGCACATTCGAGGGGTTTTCGGGTTTTTAATGTTGAAACTAATGTTGTCCAGGAGACATGCAATGTCACTTTTGATGAGACTAGCTCTAGAGCTAGATCAAATATTTCAGGTGATTCATAGGAGACGGAGAGCATTTTTGTAGAAGAAGATGATGATGAAGTCGATATTGCTCTTCCACATTCTTGATGCTCTGTCCAAACTCGTAACACGCTTGACTACTTCACCTCCAATTGAGGCTCCTGCTGCATCTGCATCATCAGCAGTACCTGCGAAGGTTGAGGAGATGCTATCTCCCCCAAGCGCTCCACTTCACATAGAGAGGCATCACCCTCCAGATCAGATGATTTGTCAGCTTCATGAGTGAGTCACCCGCTCTAGGTATCATGATCCGAGTCTCTTCTCTCATTTTGCATTTGTAGCTTCTTTTGAATCCCGCGATATATCACATGCTTTATCTGATTCTAGCTGGGTCAATGCTATGCATTAGGAGTTAGAGAATTTTGAGAGAAACAAGGTCTAGAACCTAGTAGAGCCTCCTAGTGGTCATAATGTGATAGGAACCCGTTGGGTGTTCAAAAATAAACAAAATGAGGATGGTTTTGTGGTTAGAAACAAGGCTCGGTTGGTAGCTCAGGGCTTTAGCTAAGGGGTTAGACTTTGATAAGACCTTTGCTCCTGTTGCTAGATTACATGCCATTCGCATTCTGCTTGCATTTGCTGCATCTAAGAGATTTAGGTTGCATCAAATGGATGTTAAGAGTGCTTTTTTTAAATGGTTTTATAGAGGAGGAAGTGCATGTTAGGCAACCCTCTGGCTTTGAGAATCCCAAGGACCCAGATCGTGTTTTTAAGCTATGCAAAGCCTTGTATGGTCTTAAGCAAGCCCCTAGAGCTTGGTATGATAGACTTAAGACCTTCTTGCTTAAGAATGATTTTGAGATGGGCAAGGTAGACAAGACTCTTTTCATTCTTAGGCATGGTAATGACTTCCAGCTTGTTCAGATTTACGTGGATGATATTATCTTTGGTGGTTCTTCTTATGCTCTTGTTTTCAGTTTTTCTGAGACCATGTCCAGGGAATTTGAGATTAGTATGATGGGAGAGCTCAACTACTTTCTGGGGTTTCAAATCAAGCAATGCAAGGAAGGGATCTTCATCCATCAGATGAAGTACCCCAAGGATCTGCTCAAGCGCTACGAGATGGGTGACTGCAAGCCGATCGCCACTCCCATGGCGACTTCGACTGTTTTGGATCCAGATAAGGAAGGAGAAGCCGTGGATCAACGCGAGTACCGCAGCATGATCGGCTCTCTCCTTTACCTAACGGCCTCAATACCGGACATCCACTTCGCAGTCTGCCTCTATGCGAGGTTTTAGGCGTCTCCGAGGACTTCACATCGCTAAGCCATTAAGCGCATTTTCAGGTACCTTCACTCTACCCTCTAGTATGGCATTTAATTTTCCTGCTCTTCTTCCTTGTCCATTCGGGGGTTTTCTGATTCTGATTTTGTGGGCTGTCGGCTAGATAGGAAGAGTACCTCTGGCACTTGTCAGTTCTTAGGCACTTCTCTTATCTCTTGGTCGTCTAGGAAGCAGTCCTCTGTTGCACAATCCACTGCTGAAGCCAAATGTGTAGCCGCTGCTAGTTGCTGTAGTCAGATTTTGTGGATGGTGTCCGCTCTTAAGGACTTTGGGTTAAACTTTGCTAGTGTTCCTCTTTTCTGTGATAACACTTCTGCCATTGACATTGCTAAAAACCCAGTGCAACATTCTAGGACCAAGCACATAGACATTCGCTATCACTTCCTTAGAGACCATGTAGAGAAGGGTGATATTGTGCTGCATTTTGTGGAGTCCGAGGCTCAGTTAGCTGATATCCTCACCAAGCCTTTAGACTCAACAAGGTTTGCCACCTTGAGGAGTGAGTTAGGAGTAATTTATCCCTATGGGTTGGTTTGAGGGGGAGTTGGATCTTTTCTGATCTTTCCTTGATCATCTGATCTTTTCTTGATCTTCTTTTGAACTTGTTGATTCTTTTTTATCTTTTTAGTCCTTTTGAGCTTTTCTTGCATCTCATTGTATCATATTGCATTCATATGAAAATCACAAAAAGATGCATTATAATATAAGCTTTACTGCTTCTCTTTTAATTGATGAAGCTTTGCTTATTACCCTCTTGAGCTTTAGTATTTCAATTCTTGCTCAATGTCATGTCTAGTTCTTTGACTTGGTAGAATTATCATGCTTTCACATGTGTAGCTAAGTCTTTGCTAAATGAGCTAGAACATTAAAATAACTTGAACTAAAAACTGCAATCTGTGGATGTTTTAGCTAGTTGCGCAATTAGTGCTCCTTTTGTGACATTCGCCCTGTCAAAATTGTTGTGCTAGCTCTTGAATCTAGCATTTATCATTACTTGAGCTTCTTGTTATTCTGAGAATCTAAAACTGCTCTTGTGCAAAATAAAAAATTAATTTCAAGATTGTCTTGTGGTTAAAATGTGCCAAACTACTCTCACGAGACTGCATGTCAAAGACATGAACTTGAAAATAGTTTGATGATCCAGACGATCTCATGAGGACTGCTTGTCAAAACTGACATGAACCTCAAGATTTGTTGCCCTGGCTGAAGCTTAAGAAGAGTTTGTGAATGGCTCCTAGTCCTGGATCTTCTTCACTAAGATAGACCTTTAATCAACTTTTGGCTAAAGCTTAGGAAGAGTTTGTGGATGGCTCCTAGTCCAGGATCTTCTTTACTAAGATAGGCCTTTAGTCAAATATTCATTGCAAATGAAAAACTATTGAAAAATGGGCGTTTGAGAAAAATTGAGCAAAATGATTCAATTTAGGACCTGTTTGTCTCTTAAGTGGTCATTGTTAGCTTTTTGATCTCACATTGACATTTTGACATGGCCATTATTACTTTAGGATCCCTGTTGATGAACTTGCTAAATTTGAAGCTCTACTTAAATTGTTACAATTCATTGCTTTACTTTGAGCCTTCTAGCTTAGCTTTGATATATTTATATATCTTAACATGATCTTGCTAGTACTTTCAGGCTTGATATGTCTTGTCCATTATTAGAAATGCTAGCTTGTTCTTTTGGGTAATCTCCAAAGCTTCTTGTTCTCAAAAATTGAAAGACAAAAAATGAAGCCACTCCATTGCATTTCATGCATGCTCTTTCTTATGTTTTTTCCTCAATTTTGCATTTGTTATCTCTGGACGAGAGGAAGGCGTGATTCCTTGATGATTCCGTTGTCAAAGGGGAAGAAGATGTAACAAAAATGTTAAAAGGGGGAGCCTAACCTTTTGGAGAAAATTGGAGAATTTGAAATTTTCTGAAACATGAGGATTATAGTGAGGGGGAGTATCTTATTTGCATTCTTATGATCTTATTGCCATTTCTGAACTTGAATTGCAATTCTTGCAACCTCACAATGATCAAAGGACAATTTAAACAATTGTTCTTTCATATGGACCTTAAGTGAGATTTTTGACTCGTTTCTGGAAATTGAAGCTTTCTCGTTTTCTTTTGCCTTATCTCACTTGCCTATGCTATTATAAAGCCAACTTGGTTATTTCCATTGCTTTCTCTTGTTTTTGGACCAAGTTGTGCCTTTGTGCGAAAACGTGAGTTCTTTACTTTTCAAATCTCAAAATTTGCATTTTTGAGAAATTGCCAATGTGTTCATCAAGGGGGAGATTGTGGATATCATGGGGATATGTGCACTATCTTAGGATGATGTTACAATTGGCAATGGCGTTGAAGGTTTGTCGTATTACGCATTTTCAACAGAGTTTGAAATGCTATCAGCCAAGAGCGGTCAGACCAGCAGTCAGAGACCAGTCAGACTGGCCAGAGCGGTTAGACTGGCCATTCAATGGCGGTCTGACCGGTTGTGTACTGTTCATCGACCAAAAGTTGGCGATGATTGTTTCATTAGGTCAAGTTCATGGGTTTCTGTGCATATGTGTTGCATGATGCATGTTTTGACTAACGTGAGTCAAGTTGAACCTATTCAAAGATACCTCCATCCTTTCCACAAATGAGGCAGGATAGAACCTCCTCCTGAACTGCTCCACAAATAGTTCCCAAGTTGCTGGTCCATGGGTAGCGGTTCTAGCTGACAGGACTCCTTCCCACCAGAGATCCGCTTGCCCCTTCAGCTGAAAGGCCACGAACTGAGCCCTCTGCTCTGAAGACAATCCCAACGCTCCCAAATGCCTCTCTATGTGCCAAGCCGATTAGCGCATCAATCTGGCGTGCTGACCCATCAAAAGTGTCCAACCAAAGCATTCCATCGATGCAGCCCCATAGCACCCACCTTTGCACCACCGCAGAACCGCCACAGAGGCGGCATGGTGCAGTGGTGGCGCTTGACTTCTGACTGCTGAAGCAACCTCTTCTTCTGACCCCTCGGGCTCTCCACCCACAGAGCTCTGAACTTCAGGCGGGGGCGTTGCCTGGCCTCATCCGGCACCCTGCCGGCCACGACCACAGCCACGGCCTCCACCCCTTGCCATCTCTAAAACATCACAAACAAACATAAACAGAAATATTAAGTATACATCAAACTAGATTAATCAACAGAAGCGTAGATGCAATGCAAACCCAAATCCCACCTATTGTGCTTAGTGTGTCAAAATTAAGTTTTCATTAACCATGGACCTACTGCCCGCTCTGATACCAACTGTAACACCCCAGCCAAACAAAGGCTTGGAATGCTACTAAATTAAGTAAATTTAAACATTTTCAAACTAAAACATCTTACAAAAATTCAGCAGAACCTCCTTTGTATAACTAAGTATACCGGAGGTTCCAACAGATGCATATATCAATAGCAATTTCTCAACATCCAAAGTTCATCAAAGCGTTCATAAACAATCAACTCAGCTAATATGCAATATGCTCAAAAGATGATCCTCTTCCTTCTCTTTCCCTTTTGCATTTTACCGGCAATGCAAAGTGCGCATCCGTCGATGCACATCCATGCCTGTACCATTTGGTACAGGGACCATTGCCCATACCCACGTGTATGGGGACCTAAGCCCATGCTCTTCAAGCATGGGGACCTTTAGCCCGACATTAACATGACGGGGACCTCAAGAGTTGCTTGGTCACCACATGACCAAGTCTTCAATAAGCAACATGATGCATAGGTATGAATTTCTCAAATTAACAAACATGCATCCGCAGCAATATTGCATATAAAAATCCTTTCCATACTACAAGCTCATAAACAAAGTCATCACAACTAATGAACAACCAAATTTAACACATAACTCATATCTCTAGCAATAATGCACAATAGTGGCTATGCCATCTTCACATCTCATGAGCACACAATTTCTCATAACATATACCCAGCATTGCCATTCAACAATAAATATTATAACCATCATTATACTTGCCTTAACCGCGAGAGAGTGAGGGACGCGCCGAAGGTGCCGCCCCCGGGACCGGTCCACCACCTGAGTAATTATTATAACACACACTAAGATGGCAGTAGCGGACCAAACCAAAGTATACAACAACAATCACTAACTTGTAAGAGCGTCTAACTCGATCCCAACCCCAAATCCTACACGTCGATCTGTCTCCTCGGTGGACAGTCAACTTATAAAATTCATATCTATTGCTACAGAAGTCCAATTAAGGTTTTCTTAGACTTTCTGGAAATTTAATTAAATTACCTAAATAAACTTATTTGGGGAGCCCTTCTGATTCTGCCATCTACTTCCCCTACCAAGCCAATCTACAGAACATCAATTATCACGTCGGGTTCTCTGGACAGTACACTAAAATTATCATAACTTTCAGTACGTGTATCCAAATCTTGAGTTCTTGAGCTTTCTGAAAAGCTGAGACATTGATCTACAACTTTGATTATACTGAGCGTCTCTTATTTCCCGTTTAACTAATCGTTTCAACCAGATTACTAAAACCTGTCAGATCACCAACAATTCTGCAGAACAGTCCCACTAATAAAATCATAACTTCTGCTACAGGGGTCCAAATTACGTGTTCTAGCCCTTCACGGAAAGATGGCGACGTTCCCTACAATATCCTAAGAGACGTCCGGGACTAATTCTGCCATTAAACACATCAAAACCTTGATTCCCTCTAATCTGTCCTGAGCAGCCCTAAATACCGACATCGCTAGAACGACTAA
The DNA here is from genome assembly GCA_036346405.1 of Phyllostachys edulis. Lineage (NCBI taxonomy): Eukaryota > Viridiplantae > Streptophyta > Magnoliopsida > Poales > Poaceae > Phyllostachys > Phyllostachys edulis. The sequence continues at coordinate 7,997,120 of CM070561.1, read as the reverse complement.
TCAAACACCTAATCGAAGGAGAATGAAAGTTACCAGGGATGAGCTGCTGGAGATGAAGAGCAGCCCACGAACCCTTCCTCTTCCTTCTCCTCTTCCCTCCCTTCCTTCCTCCTTCTTCTCCTTTCTTGGCCGGCCACCACGCGCGCGATCCTCCTCTTCTCCTTCCTTGGACGACCAACGGGAGGAGGACGAGCTTTGCCAGTAGCGGGGGAGGTGTAGGGGGAGGCGCAAGGACCAGGGAGGAGTGCCTAGGGGTGGAGGCCACAAGGGGGTGAAGGGAGGGGCGGCCAAGGGGGTGGAGGTGGCGCCCTAGGGTTTGCCCCCCTCCTTAAGGCCGGCCTCCACCTCCCACCTATGGGCTGAATACTAATGGGCCTGAGGCCCCAGCCCAGGTTGTCCAAAACTTGCTGAAAACCCCTTCTTTAGCTGTTTAATTATCTATTTTCCATTTGATCCTTCTCCTTAATTCCATTTCTAAATAGTCCTTCTCTCTAACTATTTGTTTTATCTCGAATTCTATTCTGGAGTATTACAGCGCCTAAGCTGTCGGTCAGACCGCGCCATACACGTCGGTCAGACCGCACTTAGGGTTTGAGCTCCTATTTTGGTCTTTTGCTTTGGGGTTTTGGATTGGATTCAATACAAGTTTTCCGCTGTATTTGTATATTGATCTTCATAGCTTTCATAGCTACTGTAGTGAAATTAGTGTTGGATCTGAACAAAGTGAAAAAGTGAGTGTGCTCCTATTCACCCCCCCCCCCCTCTAGTCAACTTTTCGGTCTAACAGATAGTTCACCACTTCTTAAGATTCCCCAAGCGGAGCCCCATCCTACTTTTCTCTGTACTGTGCCGCGCAATGATTTCCTCCTACTACTGGCAGGCTCCCAATATGGCGTCGACTTGAGCCACCGAGCATCAGGAGGAGGGCAAGGAGGATCTTGGGGCCGCCGCTGGCGAGAGGATGTTCAAGCTGCACCGGCACCGCTCGTTGGACCGCGTTAGCGAGCGCTTCAAGTTCAGGTTCACCAATTTATGTGCCATCCAGGTCAGATTTCTCCTCCTTCCCCCATTGGCTTATACTACTATCTACGCATGCTTTTGGTTCGTGTCGATCGTAAGCGGTGCTACCATTGGGGATTCCTCAGCTAGGAGGCAATGGGAAATCCCCTTGCCCCCCCCCCCACACCAGTCAAATTTTGTGTTTGCTTGTTGGATTCATCCTATGGACTCATTCACGAGAGCAACACATACACTGTTATAGCTTTTGCGTACATTACTAGCAATGGGAGCCAGGAATTACCTGAGGATTTGTGATTTTGTCGATCTATGAAGCGTGAAGAATTGAAGAGGTATACCGTATACTCATAACTCATTCCTCAATTAGTTGATTAGCAATTTGTTAGAATATAATGTGGTATTGTGATATATACTCAATTAGCAATATACTTGTAGGTTTGCAATAATAGAGAAACGAACTTTGCGTAATTACTTCACAAGCAATTCAAGTAGTACTCCCCTAACTGATGAGAGCGCAACTCAACCAACGAAGCCTCGACTAGAATTTAATCCGGATGAAATTATTGCCGATCCGACGCATCGCATACCAATAGAAGATTTTGCCAATGAAATTAGAGATGAAGTGGTGTGACGTCCCACCCTGTGATGCACCGCAGGAGGTCCGGGAGGACCATTTTTTTGTCTTCTTGAGCCACCACGGAAAGGAGTGGTAGCACGCGCGGTGCATTCGAGGAGGTGCGGGACCTCCCGGGAGGTCTTCGGGACCTCTGGAGGTCTTAACTGCCTTGACCTCCTAGGAGGTCTTTAAGACCTCTGGAGGTCTTAACTGCAATCCTCGATAGCACCTCCGGTACATCACAAGAGAGGTCCGACAGGACCTCCTGAGTTAAGTCGTGGGACCTCACGGAGGTCCTTTGTGCATCAAGCTAGTCTCGGGACAACAGAGCTAGCTCACACAAGAACACAAGCTAATATCACAACCACGAGGTCAAACAAAGATGAAGCAGACAAATTAAACTTTATATAACAGGACCTTATGGTCAAGCTTGTTAACAAGAGGTCTGCCACTGAGGGCTTACAAAACCAGCAAGGACTTACAACCGGCAACAAGGAGCTCTAAGGCTCCAACACCGAAAGTGAGCACAGCCATCCAACAAGCACCACAAGCTGTCGGGTGGAGGACGTCCTAGGCAGCTTAGTCGTCGAAGAACTCTTCCTCAAAGAGGTCTGCACTTCCCTGCACTTGATCATCTTCATAATCTGCATTGACACAGGGCTTGAGCCACGAGTACATTGAATGTACTCAGCAAGTCACAGAGAGCATTTATGCAGTAATAATAATGCAAGGGCTTACCAAATGAGAGCTGTAGGGTTAGTTTGCGCAAAGCCAGATTTGAACAATAATAATAGTAATAGATTGAAGGCAGCAAGGTAAAACAATAGTACATAATACATTTGAGGTTGAAAATTGTGACAACCCCACCCTTTGATATACCGCAAAGGTCCGGGAGGACCATTTTTTTTTAATTGCGGTACTACCGCTGGAGGAAGCGATAGTACTGTGATGCTTCGAGGAGGTCTTCGGGACCTCCCAGAGGTCTTCAAGACCTCTGGAGGTCTTGGCCAACATCCGCAGTGGCACCTCTGGGTATATCATCGGGGAGGTCCGGCAGGATCTCGAGCTAAATCCCGTGGGACCTCACGGAGATCACCTTTGTGCCTGAGCTAGTCGTGGCGGATTGGCTAGCTCGCACAGATCTAACACAAGTGTAATCAAGTCCATACACAAACTAAGAGAAGCAAGAGACAAAACAACAAATAATATTAAAGACCAAACCGGCCAAGCTTCTTACAGGAGTTTGCCTCATGGGCTACAACAAAAGAGCAAGAACAGCGGAAAGCAAAAACATTAACGATAGGTCCAACCGATCAGCCCACCGGCTATCGAGTGGAGGACGTCCCCTAGGTCGCAAGGTCTCCAAAGACCTCTTCTTCATCGAGCTTTAAGCTCCTGGAACTTCCTTCAACTTGCTGATTAAAACAGAGGGCAAAAGCCATGAGTACATTGAATGTACTCAGCAAGCCGTGGGGAGTGTATGCAATAAGTAATCATGCAAGGCTTGCCAAAAGAGAGCTGTAAGGTTAGTTGCGTAAAGCAGTATTTGACAACAAATAATATAAGTAGATTGGAATGCTCAAGTTAAAACAATAATACATAAATACATTTGTTTTCGAGGAGGTCGTGAGCACCCGCTCACTCCCAAAACCCACTCTGGAGCACCCACTCCAAAGTTCCAAAGACCAACCGTGGGAGGCCTGGTCACACCCATGACCAGGACCTCAGCCACGACCACCCTGGAACACCCACTCCAGAGTTCCCAACCAGCCCCTGGACCTCATCTCGAGCCAACCATGACCCCTCTAAAGCCGGCCAAGGTCTCTTCGAGGCAAAGCCACAGTCTCTCGCAGAAGCGCCCAGGGACACAATTTCACAAAGCTACCCCTTGCACCATTTTCACCGGGCATGTCCATAACCAAGGACTTAGCTATTGAATAGATTTTACACTCGCAGAGGTGTACAACTTTACCCACAATCCACGGTCTCTCTAGCGGGGCGGGTTCGGTCACCCTTGCTCACTTAGAAGGTGGCAGTCTAGAGAGCGGCAAGGCCTTTACAAAGCTTTGAAATGACTTGGGGCTGCCCGCTAAGGTTTCATAATTCCCCCTTTGGTCTAGAAGTCCTTGAGGGTTATGGGTGCCCCTCTTGCGCCGGCGCCTCACACGCCAACCACAACAAACACCAAGCCATCTCATTGCTAATTATTCAGCCAGACCACCCCATAAAGTGATCTTGTGGTTGCCTTGATTGGCCAGATCAACGAACACAAAGTTAAGTCCTTAATTGTGCTCGGGCAAGCCATCCACAACCCCAAAATGAAGCATCCACTACTCACTCCCGACCTTCTTGCCCGAGCAAAACAATTTGTAATTAACCACGCCAAAAAGACCACCCGGTCGCACAACAGATTATTAATGTGATCTCGCACCACAATCAACACAACTTAGGCATCCCGCCATAGTTGTAACAATGGCACCAACCACAGGTTCCATAATTCAATTAGTCAAGATTATTAATTGATGAAGCATGATTCCCAAGACCCACGGTTCTCTGACAATATTAAGCATTAAGCTATCGGTCCCATGTTGGTAATAACAGAAGGTACCAACTAAAATACCCATCCTAAGGTGTCCAAAGAGTTCATGTCAACATGTTGAGTTCAAGCACACAAAGGAGGCATAATGTCAACAAGGGATATAGCTACTGCCCAAACCAATTTCTATAAAGATAGCATGCAAGTTTAACAAATTAAAATACTTTTGCAAAATGGGATCAAGATGATCAAGGTCCACGACTTGCCTCTATTGAAGGGAAAAGCTTCGGCTGGTGTAGCTTGAACCACGAGCTCCTCAGCAATCAACCGAGATCTACACGTGCGCAAAAGAGAACCAAATAAGAAAATAAACTCCAAGAAAACCAAAAGAACTTACTTAAAGCAAAAGAGAGGAGAGGTCCAAGCCCAAAGAGCTCGGGACCCAGGGAGCTTGAGGAGCACACCCAAAACCAAGAGGAGGCTAAGAATGATGAACGGAAGGAAGTGGGCGCCCCGGTGCTCTATTTAGAAAGGAGAATAGAAGCACCACAACAGGAGGTGACCGGGTTGAGTATTGGTACAAAAGGTACCTTTGCTACAAGTCTGAAAAAGGACTAGAGCGGGTAAAGGAGGAGACAAGAGAAGGGAAAGTCAAGGAAAGGGTGACAAAAAGTAGAGAAGAGTACAAAGGTAGGTGGCGGTATTTAATGTGATTCAACCCACATCAAACGCACTTTAGAAAGCTGGGGCAAGGGAGGCAGTCAAAGGGTGAACATAAGGTCAAAGGAATGGTCCAAGAAAGGGGGGTCTGCGAGGAGATCTAAGGACGGAAGTCCTAAGACAACGAGGAGGTCTTAAGGACAAAGGGTCTGAAGACAACAGTGGTCTTGACCACAAAGGTCCAAACACAAGGAGGAAGTCTAGACCACCAAGGTCTAAACACAAAAGAGGAGGTCCGGACTACAAAGATCCAAACACAACACAGGAGGTCTGAACCTAAAGGAGGTTCAAAGCATAGCGGGGAGGTCTAGACCACAAAGGTCTAAACACAAAAGAGGTCCCGTGGACAAGAGGTCCAAAAGACTAAAGATATCTGGGCCTCAAAGGGAGATCCAAACCACAAACAGATCTAGACCCCAAGGAGGTTTAGATCACAAGAAAACTAGACCTCAAAAGAGGTCCAAAGCACAAGGGGTATGGCACTCGAGGAGGCCCCGACGGTTAGATTTCCAAAAGGGAGATCCGACGGTCAAGATCTCAAAAAGGGGAACCTTAACGGTCCTGATCAAAAAGGTGCGAGGAGGTCACGGGACGGGAGGTCCAAAGGACACACAACGAGAAGGTCTGAGCAAAGGGATACTCCGGACTAGGAGGTGGTCTTTACAAAAAGACCGGCAAGGATCGAGGAGGTGGTCCTTGCAAAACAACCAGAAGAGGTCTGGCGACAAAGGAAGGCCTGCTGACAAGGAGGGCCGTCCGTCGGAATCAAGGCGGTCAGAAAGGAAAGGAGCGTTCGGACCAGCGAACCTTTCATCTCGATCGGGCCATCCAAAAAGGATCGAGACGGTCCACAAGTGAGAAAGGCGCGGATTGGCTCAGATCAGCGAGGGCAAGGGAGGTCCAAAACCAAAAGGAGATCTAACGGAGGAAAATCCAAAGGGAGGTCCGTGCGGTTAAGATCTCAGAGCGGAGGTCCTAACGGCGAGATCGATCGAGGGAGGTGCATGCGGTTAAGATCTCGAGGGGAGGTCCTAACGGCGAGATCGATCAAGGGAGGTCTGTGCGTTAAGATCTACAGAGAGGAGGTCCTAACGGCCAGATCGATCAAGGGAGGTGCATGCGGTTAAGATCTCCAGAGAGGAGGTCCTAACGGCGAGATCGATCAAGGGAGGTGCGTGCGGTTAAGATTTCGAGGGGAGGTCCTAACGGCCAGATCTGATCAAGGGAGGTGCGTGCGGTTAAGATCTCGAAGAGGAGGTCCTAACGGTCGAGATCGATCAAGGGAGGTGCGTGCGGTTAAGATCTCGAGAGAGGAGGTCCTAACGGCCGAGATCGATCAAGGGAGGTGCATGCGGTTAAGATCTCCAGAGGGGAGGTCCTAACGGCGAGATCGATCAAGGGAGGTCTGCATGCGGTTAAGATCTCCGGAGGAGAGGTCCTAACGGCCGAGATCTAATCAAGGGAGGTCTGCATGCGGTTAAGATCTCAGAGAGGAGGTCCTAACGGCGAGATCGATCAAGGGAGGTGCATGCGGTTAAGATCTCCAGAGAGGAGGTCCTAACGGCCAGATCTGATCAAGGGGAGGTCTGTGAGAACAAGAAAAGAAGAAGAGACGATCAGAAAGATAAGAAGGATCTAGACATCAGGAGATGTCCGACGAAAGGAGGATCTGGACCAAGGGGAAAGCCCAACCAGAGGAAGGTCTAGAGAAGGAGAGGAAGATCTAGAGGGAAAAGCTAGGCTGGAGGACAACCAAGGCCTTCAAGGAAAGAAGGATAAAAACCAAAAAAACAACAATAACTCCAGAGCAGCCAAAAAGGGATTAATTGAAGTTTGATTAGTTCAAGTTAAATCTCCAAATTTCTAAAAATCTTCAAATTAAGCTTTGAACTCTCAACAAAGCCAAATGGTTCATTTTTAAAAGCTTTTCAAGACTCCGGAAAAACGGGACGTTACAAAAATGTGGAGTGAGTACCAACTTACGTCCACAACAACAATGGGGGAGGTCTGGTCACACCAGTGGCCAGGTCCTCACCCAAAACCCACTCTAGAGCATCCACTCCAGAGGTTCGACCCAGCCCCTGGACCACAACCCGAGCCAACCCTGACCCCTCTGGAGCCGGCCAAGGTCTCATCGAGGCAAAGCCAAGGCATCTCGCTAAAGTGTCCAGTGGCACAAATTTGAAACAACTACCCCTTGCACCATTTTCACTGAGCATGTCCATGACCAAGGACTTGGCTATTCGAATAGATCTTACACTCTGCAGAGGTGTACAACTTTACCCAAAATCCACGATCTCTCTAGCGGGACGGGTTCGGTCACCCTTGCTCACTTCCTAAGGTGAGCGGATCTAGAGAGCAGCAAGGCCTTCTACAAAGCTTTGAACTGACTCGGAGCTGCCCGCTAAGGTTTCGCAATCCCCCCTTTGGTCTAGAAGTCCGCAGGGTTCATGGGGTGCCCCCTCTTGCGCCAATGAATCACACGCTCAACCACAACAGCCCAAGCCATCCCATTGCTAATTATTCAGCCCAGACCATTCCCATAAATGATCTTGTGGTTGCACTGTTTGGCCCAGATCAATAGACACAAAGTTCAGTCCTTAATTGTGCTAAGGCAAGACTTCCACAACCAAGTGTGCACAGCACCCACTACTCACTCCCTGCCTTCTTGCCTCAGCAAAACAATTTGTATTAACCCATGCCAAAAGACCACCCAGTCTTGGCACAACAATTTTTAACCAAGTGGTCTCACACCATAGTCAACACAGCTTAGGCACCCTACCATAGCTGCTCAACAGTGGCACCAACCACACATTTCATGAGTCATCAGTCAAGATTATTAGAGATGAAGCATGATACGTCCGAACCACGTTTTCTAAGCAATGCTATAAAAACCTACAGCCCCCATGTTGGCAAATATCAAAGAACACCAACTAAATATCCACCCTAAGGCTCACAAGGTGAACATGACAACATGATAGGGACAAAGTATGAAGGAGGCATACAGCAAGTAGGCAAGTAACTACAGCCCAAACCATTTTCTTATAAACATAGCCATGCATGATAAAGTAAAACCGAAATACATTTGCAAAACTAGGTTCAAAATGATCAAAAGGAGGTCTGTGGCTTGCCTTGGTCAAGCAGTGGAGAGCATTCAGTAGAGAGAGCTGGGTCCAAGATCTCCTCAAACTCGTGATCTACACGTTCGCAAGAAAACCAAATAAGCAAAACCATGCTAAGCCAAAGGACTTCAAAAGACTCCAAGGAACACAAACCAACTCAGCAAGAAAGGAAAACCAAGAAACTCAGCACAGCCTCAATGAGCTCCTAGGGAGGTCTCGCGCAAGGAGGAAACCAGGCGGGGGAGACAAGGAAGAAATGAGCAACAGGTTACAAAGGCTTGCCCGCCTAGGCTATATATAGCCAGAGTTGGTGGAGTGCACCACAAGGAAGCTCAGTGACGTGTTGGCAATCGAGGCAACTAGGGCAGGGCTTGCCCTAAAAGAATTGAAATAAAGTACCTCGGATGTGATTTGCATTTAATGTGACCCGACACCTATTAAATCGCCTGAGTTCTGAGGCAAGAGCAATAATAGCAAGGTTGAGAGGCGGTAAGTGGGGCCGATCAAAGGGTGCACCTTGGTCAAAGAGGTGGCCCCACCGCAAGGGTCGCCCCCGCAAAAGACCATAGGGGAGGTCCTGGACAAGTGGTCCAAAACGCTCACACGAGGAGGTCCTGACACTCAGATCTTCACAAGGGAGGTCTAGCGGTCAAGATCTCAAAGGGGAGGACCTCAACGGTCCAGATCAAAGGGTGCAGGGACATCCTGACGAGTATCTCCAAGACGGTGATCTAACGGTCAAGATCTCAAAGGGGAGGACCTCAACGGTCCAACTCAAAGGGTGCAGGGAGGTCCTGACGAGTAGATCTCCAAGAGGGAGATCTAACGGTCAAGATCTCAAAGGGGAGGACCTCAACGGTCCACATCAAAGGGCGAGGAGGTCGACCAGCGAGGATATTCAGGGTTAGGAGGGTGGTCTTTACAAAAGACCAGCAAGGATCGAGGATGTGGTCCTTGCAAAACAGCCAGGAAGAGGTCCTGGGAACAAAGGAAAACGCGCAGCAACGCAAAGCCGTTCAATTGGAATCGGGCGGTCCAGAAAGGAAAGGAACGTTTGGACCATCCAAACGTTACCTCGCAGTTGAGCCATCAGATCCAGATCAAATGGCGCAAAACAAAGGGGCCGTTCGGACCGAGCGAACAGACCAATGGGACCAAGCCGTCTGATTTAAAACGGACGGCTAAGAGGGAAAGGGGACGTTCGGACCAAGCTAACGTGCCCTTAGGATCGGGCCATCCGAACAACATCGGACGGTCCTAGGTGAGGGAGGCAAAGCCTCAAGCGATACAGCCTCAAGAGTCAAAGATGGGTTCAAGCGCTAAGGAGGTCTAGACCTTTGGATCCAACGAAGGGAGGACCTGGACGGTTAAGATCTCCAAGAGGGAGGTCCTAACGGCCAGATCTCAACAAGGAGAGGTCTGTGTGGCTAAGATCTCCAGGGAGGAGTTCCTAACGGCCAGATCTCAACAAGGGGAGGTCTGTGCGGCTAAGATCTTCAGGGAGGAGGTCCTAACGGCCAGATCTCAACAAGGAGAGGTCTGTGCGGCTAAGATCTCCAGGGAGGAGGTCCTAACGGCCAGATCTCAACAAGGGGAGGTCTGTGCGGCTAAGATCTCCAGGGAGGAGGTCCTAACGGCCAGATCTCAACAAGGGAGGTCTGCATGCGGCTAAGATCTCCACAGAGGAGGTCCTAACGGCCAGATCTCAACAAGGGAGGTGCATGCGGCTAAGATCTCGGGGAGGAGGTCCTAACGGCCAGATCTCAACAAGGGCAGTCTCAGTGCGGCTAAGATCTCCGGGAGGAGGTCCTAACGGCCAGATCTCAACAAGGGGAGGTGCAGGCGGCTAAGATCTCTGGGAGGAGGTCCTAACGGCCAGATCTCAACAAGGGAGGTGCATGCGGCTAAGATCTCCAGGGAGGAGGTCCTAACGGCCAGATCTCGACAAGGGGAGGTCTGTGCGGCTAAGATCTCCAGGGAGGAGGTCCTAACGGCCAGATCTCAACAAGGGGAGGTCTGGGAAGGTCCCAAAAGGGCGCTGGGAGGTCCAGAGAAACTCTGGAGCGCCCAAGGGAACTCAGGAGGGGTTCGAAAAAGAGGTGAGAGGTCCAAGGGGAGGTCTGAATGGTGGGGGAGGTCTAAACCTCAAAGAGATTCAAACCAACAAAAGAAGTTAAAAGAGAAGAGACAAACCTAGGGCACACAGAGAGGCTTCGGAGAAGCAACAGCCCAAGGGCAGCAAAGACACAACAGAGAGCCACAATCGGCAAGGAACATCAACAAAGAGCTTAGTTAAGGTTTGATTAATTCCAGTTGAACTCTCCAAATTTCAAAATATCAGGTTAAGCTTTGGATTCTCAATAAAGCCAAATGGTTACTTTTATTTTGAAAACTTGGCAAGAACTTAAGGGAAACGGGACGTTACAAACCTTCACCCCTTAAGGGAATCTCGACCCCGAGATTCAGGCTGAGCTAGGGAATAGGTGGGGGAACTCCTTCTTGAGGTCCTCTTCACGTTCCCATGTTGCTTCAGCTTCAGAGTGGTTGCTCCATTGCACCTTGCACAGCTTGCTGGTCTTGTTCCTGGTAACTCTCTCGGATACGTCCAAGATCTTGATGAGTTGCTCTTTGTAGGTGAGGTCTTCTTGGAGGTCCACAGCTTCTAAAGGCATTTGGTCCTCTGGCACTCACAAGCATTTCTTCAACTGTGACACATGGAACACATTGTGAACCCCAGCAAGTTGAGGAGGGAGGTCTAACTTGTAGGCCACTTCACCCCTTCGGGCAAGGACTGGAAAAGGTCTCATAAATCTTGGAGCAAGCTTCCCACTAACTCTGAACCGCTGCATACCCTTGAGAGGTGACACTTTGAGGTAGACTTGATCTCTTGGGACAAAAGCTTGGTCTCGTCGTCTAATATCTACATAGCTCTTTTGCCGAGTTTGAGCAGTCTTTAACTTCTCCCTTATTGACCTTACTTGATCTTCGGCTTCTTTCAGCAGGTCCGGGCCAAGAACTTGGCCTTCACCCGATTCCGTCCAGTACAAAGGAGTTCTACACTTCCTCCCATAAATAGCTTCAAAAGGGGACATTTGAAGGCTTGCTTGGTAGCTGTTATTGTAGGAAAATTCTGCATATGGCAACATCTTGTCCCAACTAGATTGCTTTTCCAGAGCACAAGCTCTCAGCATGTCCTCAAGGACTTGATTAACTCTCTCAGTTTGGCCATCTGTTTGTGGGTGGTATGCTGTACTGAAGTTAAGGTCTGTGCCCAGGGCATCATGTAGCTTTTGCCAAAATTTGGAGGTGAACTAAGATCCTCTGTCCGAGACTATCTTCTTTGGAACACCATGCAAGCATACAACCTTTGCCATGTAAATTTCTGCCAGTTTGTCTCCGGAATAGGTAGTCTTCACAGGAATAAAGTGAGCCATTTTTGTTAACCTATCCACAATTACCCAAACAGAATCAAAACCGGCTTAGGTACGAGGTAGACCAATTATAAAGTCCATCCCGACCTCTTCCCACTTCCACTCGGGTATGGGTAAGGGCACTAAAAGTCCTCTAGGTCTTTGGTACACTGCCTTAACCTTTTGGCAAGTGTCATATTTGGCCACAAAATCTGCTATTTCTTTCTTCATTTTCGGCCACCAGTACAATTCCTTGATATCTTGATACATTTTTGTAGCTCCTGGATGTATAGAATACAATGCCTCATGTGCTTCTTTAAGTATTACATCTTTGAGCTCTGTGTTATTGGGCACACATAGCCTCTTATCAAACCAGACCGCACCTAGGTCATCTTCTGAAAACCTTGTAGCCTTCCCTTTTCTTAAGTTGGTCTTGATTTCTTGGATACCAGCATCTCCAACTTGAGCTGCCTTGATCTGTTTTTGCAAAGTAGGTTGCACTTCAAGTGCTGCTAAGAACCCTTCTTCAACTAACTCAAGTCTAAGCTTCAAGAATTCCTCATGCAAAGTAGGTTGGCTCTCCTTGATCATCAATGTATTGGCATAAACTTTCCTGCTCAAAGCATCTGCCACCACATTGGCCTTGCCTGGGTGGTAATGAATTCCCACATTGTAGTCCTTAATAAGCTCTAGCCACCTTCTCTGCCTCAAATTCAAATCTGCTTGAGTAAAGATGTACTTTAGGCTTTTGTGGTCAGTATAGATTTCACACCTATTACCAATGAGGTAATGGCGCCAAATCTTTAAAGCATGAACCACAGCAGCTAACTCTAGGTCATGAGTAGGGTAGTTTGCTTCATGGGGCTTCAACTGTCTTGAAGCATAAGCTACCACTCTTCTGTCTTGCATTAGAACACAGCCAAGCCCTTGCTTTGATGCATCACAATAGACTTCAAAATCTTTCCTGACATCTGGAAGAACCAAAACTGGGGTAGAGGTCAACTTTTCCTTGAGCTCTTGGAAGCTTTGATCACAATCTGAGGTCCAAAGAAACTTCTTTTCTTTCTTTAACAGCTGAGTTAGAGGTCTTGCAATTCGGGAAAAGCCTTCAATAAACCTTCTGTAGTAACCGGCCATACCAAGAAAACTTCGAACTTGAGGCACTGATCTAGGAGGTTCCCAATTGAGCACATCTTGAACCTTACTAGGGTTGACCGACACTCCTTATTTTGACAAAACATGCCCCAAAAAGACCACTTCTTTTAGCCAAAACTCACACTTGCTAAACTTGGCAAAGAGCTGATGAGCTCTCAGCTTCTCCAAAACCGAAAAGAGATGCCTTGCATGCTCCTCTTCACTCTTGGAATATACAAGAATGTCATCAATGAAGACAATGACAAACTTGTCTAGGTACTCCATGAACACTCGGTTCATCAAATTCATGAAATAGGCGGGGGCATTGGTCAGGCCAAAAGACATGACAGTGAACTCAAATAACCCATACCTAGTTGAAAACGCTGTCTTAGGGATGTCTTCCTTTCGAATCTTGAGTTGGTGATACCCTGTTCTCAAATCTATCTTCGAAAACACAGCAGCTCCCTTCAATTGGTCAAACAAATCATCAATCCTTGGCAAAGGATACTTGTTCTTGATGGTGACATCATTGAGAGCTCTGTAGTCCACACACATTCTTTGAGTGCCATCCTTTTTAGGCACAAAAATCACTGGGGCTCCCCAAGGTGAGGAGCTAGGTCTAATAAAACCCTTGCTCTGCAAGTCTTCCAACTGTTTCTTCAACTCCACATGATCATCAACATGCAATCTGTAGGGCCTTTTGGAGATGGGGGAGGTCCCTGGGATAAGGTTAATGACAAACTCAAGGTCTCTGTCTGGAGGCATTCCTGGGAGCTCATTAGGGAATACATCCACAAACTCTTTAACAACAGGGACATCTTCCAATGCTTGAACTTGAGCACTACAAGATAGGGCTCCTTGGAGCTTCTCTGAGGAGGCCGAAAACTTCACAGTGGCACCACTAGGGCTGATCAAAGAGATACTTTTATCACTACAATCCAACATGGCATGGTGGTTAGCTTGACCAATCCATGCCCAAGATCACATCTAGGGACCCGTGTCCAAAAGGATAAGGTTGGCTAGAAATTCTACTCCTTCTATGACCATTTTCACTTGTGGACAACCCGGTTCGTGCTTAATTCAGTGGGGATTGAACCAACAAGGTAGACTTAAGAGCAACAACTTTAAACTGGTGCTTTGTAGCAAAACTCCGAGAAATAAACGAATGGGAAGCTCCAGAGTCAAACAAAACTGCAGCTGGTACTGAATTTACTAGGAACATACCTAGTACCACATCTGAGGAGGTCTGAGCTTCTTCCACTGCAACATGGTTCACACGTCCTCTCCCAAAAGACTGGGAGGTCCTAGCTTGAAGAGGTCCTGCGGCTTGGGAGGTTTTGGCCAAGGGAGATCCTGAAGTAGAGGTCTTTGTGGCTTGCTCAGTCTTTAGTGGGCATTGATTGGCAAAATGCCCCACTTGGTGACACTTAAAACAGGTAATCCCAGCTGCTGTGGAGGTCATTGGGGTTGACTTGGTGCTGCCAGTGATCTTGTTGGGTGAAACGGGGTGCAAGGAGGTCTTGGCAGAGGTTCTGGGAGGTCCAGGAGGTCCTTGGTGCTTGGGTTGGTACTGCACAAAAGCTTTGGGGCGCTGGGGAGGTCTTTGTTGAGCACTGGAAGGCGGCACCTTTCTCTTGAAAGACTTAGAAAGTTCTCTTCGGGACTCCTCAATGAGCATTGCCTTGTTCACCATATGCTGGAAATCAGGGTAATCGTTGCCAACAACTTGAACTTTTAAACTGGGATGGAGGCCCCGCTTAAAGCGCTTCTGCCGTGCATCATCCGTAGCCACATCCTCGCAGGCATAACGTGACAACTGAGTGAACTTAGTGAGATACTCACTCACTGACATGCTGCCTTGCTTGAGACCCCTAAACTCATTCTTTTTCATCTCTACCTTCCCATCAGGGACATGAGAGTGGCGAAATGCAGCTGCGAATTCTACCCACGTGATCCTCTGGGGGTCAGCATGTGAGGCACAAAATGTGTCCCACCACTCAGCTGCAGGTCCTTCCAGTTGATGTGAGGCAAACAAAACCTTCTCCCTGTCTTCACAGCGAGCAATATCCAACTTTTTCTCTGTTGATCTCAGCCAATCATCTGCATCTAAGGGCTCAGGGGAGCTTGAAAAATGTAGCTGGGCGCGTCTTCATGAACTCTAATAACCTTGATTGATGGTGAGCTGGGGGTGGAGGTGGTGGCACTTTTGCAGCTTGAGTATTCTGGCTCATCATGGCAAGTAAAGCACTGGTGGTTTGGCTTTGTTGAGCCATAATTTGGTTCATATTCTGCATCATAGAACTCATCATCTGAGCTTGTCTTTGCCATAAAGCGCCCAAAACCCGGTCATTGTCGCCCTTTGGAGGAGGTGGGGGTGGAGGCAAGCGATGCAGGGGCTCACTGCGACTTGTGGACAGCCGAGTCTACACCATCTGGACAAAACTCTAAAGGTTTAGAAGGTAAGAGAGAAAGCATGATAGATAAGGGGGGATAAAGCATTAAGATAAGTGAGAATAGAGAGAAAGATAGAGCATCTATAAGGGGTGATTTGGTTAAACCCAAGAGAAAACCAGAAGGCCAGGAGGCCAAAAGAGGCAACAAAACTTAACACAGAGGTCTTAGAGACCAAAGCTAAGTGAGACTCGGGCTAGGACCACTAACCTTAACCTTACTACAGTCAGCCCTATGGAAATTATAAAGGCAAGGAGGTCTTGTTAGACTTAAAATCGAGGTTCCAGCAGAGACAAGATAATAGAACTAAGAAAGAGTTAAGATGGGAGTAGAACAAGAAAAGATTTAGACAAGTTAAAAGCAGCATAGAACCAGAACAAGGAAAGAACCTCCAAACAGATTTTAAGTTGTTTTGCTTTAGAAAATAACTTTTTGAATCAAAACTAGACCGACCTTTCTACCTATGGTCACGTCCTCTGACCGACCTGTGGCTCGATACCACTTCGGACGTCCCACCTGTGATGCACGCAGAGGTCAGGAGGACCATTTTTTTTTTGCTCTGCAGAGCCACCACGGAAAGGAGTGGTAGCACCGAGCAGTGCATTCGAGGAGGTCTCCGGGATCTCCCAGAGGTCTTCAGGACCTCTGGAGGTCTTGGCCCGCCATCGACCTCCGGGAGGTCTTTAAGACCTCTGGAGGTCTTGGCCTGCAATCCCTAGGTAGCACCTCCAGGTACATCACAAGAGAGGTCCGACAGGACCTCCTAGGTTAAGTCACGTAGGACCTCCTGGAGATCCTGCCCCTGTGCATCCGAGCTAGTCCCAGGACAACAGAGCTAGCTCACACAAGAACACAAGCTAATATCACAACCAAGAGGTCAAACAAAGATGAAGCACACAAATTAAACTTTATATAACAGGACCTTATGGTCAAGCATGTTAACAAGAGGTCTGCCACTGAGGGCTTACAAAACCAGCAAGGACTTACAACCGGGAACAAGGAGCTCTAAGGCTCCAACACCAAAAGCGAGCACAGCCATCCAACAAGCACCACAGGCTGTCGGGTGGAGGACGTCCTAGGCAGCTTAGTCGTCGAAGAACTCTTCCTCAAAGAGGTCTACACTGCCCTGCACTTGATCATCTTCATAATCTGCTTTGACACAGGGCTTGAGCCATGAGTACATTGAATGTACTCAGCAAGTCACAGAGAGCATTTATGCAGTAACAATAATGCAAGGGCTTACCAAATGAGAGTTGTAGGGTTAGTTTGCGCAAAGCTAGATTTGAACAATAATAATAGTAATAGATTGAAGGCAGCAAGGTAAAACAATAGTACATAATACATTTGAGGTTGAAAGTGTGGAGTGAGTACCAACTTACGTCCACAACAACAATGGGGGAGGTCTGGTCACACCAGTGGCCAGGTCCTCACCCAAAACCCACTCTAGAGCACCCACTCCAGAGGTTCGACCCAGCCCCTGGACCACAACCCGAGCCAACCCTGACCCCTCTGGAGCCGACCAAGGTCTCTTCGAGGCAAAGCCAAGGCATCTCGCTAAAGTGTCGATGGCACAAATTTGAAACAACTACCCTTGCACCATTTTCTTGAGCATGTCCATGACCAAAGACTTGGCTATTGAATAGATCTTACACATCGCAGAGGTGTACAACTTTACCCACAATCCACGATCTCTCTAGCGGGGCGGGTTCTGGTCACCCTTGCTCACTTCCTAAGGTGGCAGTCTAGAGAGCTTGCAAGGCCTTTACAAAGCTTTGAGCCGACTCGGAGCTGCCCGCTAAGGTTTATAATCCCCTTTGGTCTAGAAGTCCGCAGGTTCATGGGGTGCCCCCTCTTGCGCCAACGAATCAAACGCTCAACCACAACAGCCCCAAGCCATCCCATTGCTAATTATTCAGCCCAGACCATTCCCATAAAGGATCTTGTGGTTGCACTGTTTGGCCCAGATCAATAGACACAAAGTTAAGTCCTTAATTGTGCTAAGGCAAGACTTCCACAACCAAGTGTGCACAGCACCCACTACTGACTCCCTGCCTTCTTGCCTCAGCAAAACAATTTGTATTAACCCATGCCAAAAGACCACCCAGTCTTGGCACAACAATTTTAACCAAGTGGTCTCACACCATAGTCAACCTGACTTAGGCATCCCGCCATAGTCGCTCAACGAGGGCACCAACCACACATTTCATAAGTCATTAGTCAAGATTATTAGAGATGAAGCATGATACGTCCGAACCACGTTTTCTAAGCAAAGCTATAAAAACATACGGCCCCCATGTTGGCAAATATCAAAGAACACCAACTAAATATCCACCCTAAGGCTCACAAGGTGAACATGACAACA
This sequence comes from Phyllostachys edulis, assembly GCA_036346405.1. NCBI lineage: Eukaryota > Viridiplantae > Streptophyta > Magnoliopsida > Poales > Poaceae > Phyllostachys > Phyllostachys edulis. The sequence continues at coordinate 7,979,752 of CM070561.1, read as the reverse complement.
TGATAGGGACAAAGTATGAAGGAGGCATACAGCAAGTAGGCAAGTAACTACAGCCCAAACCATTTTCTTATAAACATAGCCATGCATGATAAAGAAAACCAAAATACATTTGCAAAACTAGCTTCAAAATGATCAAAAGGAGGTCTGTGGCTTGCCTTGGTCAAGCAGTGGAGAGTTTTCAGTAGAGAGAGCTGGGTCCAAGATCTCCTCAAACTCGTGATCTACACGTTCGCAAGAAAACCAAATAAGCAAAACCACGCAAAGCCAAAGGACTTCAAAAGACTCCAAGGAACACAAACCAACTCAGCAAGAAAGGAAAACCAAGAAACTCAGCACAGCCTCAATGAGCTCCTGGGGAGGTCTCGCGCAAGGAGGAAACCAAAGGGGGGACAAGGAAGAAATGAGCAACAGGTTACAAAGGCTTGCCCGCCCAGGCTATATATAGCCAGAGTTGGTGGAGTGCACCACAAGGAAGCTCAGTGACGTGTTGGCAATCGGGGCAACTAGGGCAGGGTTGCCCTAAAATAATTGAAATAAAGTACCTCAGATGTGACTACATTTAATGTGACCCGACACCAATTAAATGCGCACAAAGTTCTGAGGCAAGAGCAATAATAGCAAGGTTGAGAGAGACTGGTAAGTGGGGATAGTCAAAAGGGTGCACCACTGGTCAAAGAGGTGGCCCCACCGCAAGGGTCACTGTAATACCCCGAACAGGTTGTGAGGTAGAAGTTTGATCACTCGGTTAATTCAGAGAAAAGGAAGGGGAGTTGTTCAACTGTTCTACCCTACCCTGGGCTTGGGCCCTTGGCCAACCAGCCCAAGGAGAGGACCAAATAGGCCCATGGGGGAGCAGCCTTGAGATCCAAGGGTGGAGGAGGCTGCCTTGAGATCCAATGGTGGGTAGTGAAGTTCTTGCCCTAGGTTTTCCCCAACCCTGCCTTCTTTTTTCCTGGCCGCCACCTCCATTTGCTGCTGGCTGCCGCCCCCTTGCTGCTGCTCTCCAGGCCGCCCCTCCCTGCCTAGTGGACACCCTTCCCTGCCTCTTCCTCCCTAGTGGTGCCACCCTGCTGTCCATGTTGCTTCCTCCAACCGAGCCCATTTGAAGCAGCCCTTGGTGGCCGACCAAGAGAGGAAAAGAAGGAGGGGAAGGGGAGGTTCTTGTGGGGGAAAGCTTGCTCATCAACTTCCTGGGCTCTCCAAGGGTAAGGGTTGCCATCCTTAGTTGTTGATGTGTGGGTAATAGCGAATGGGATCAGATTTGTTTGGACCGATTGGTTTTCTGCTGTAGCCCTGTTCTCTCCAGTCAGTTGCGGGGTTGATTTGGAGTCCTTAGTGACAGAATTCGAGATGCCCATCTCTTAGTGAAAGTTAGATGATGTTCTTAGCTTTCCGTGGCCGTGGAGACCACCTAATTCCGATGTTCGAGTCAAAAGATATCATCGTTTTAGTATCTGCTGTCTAGATTCCTGACGAGACTAAACTGTTGTGATAATTCGTAAATTATGAAATTGTAATTGGCAGAATCTGGGATTTCTCCCAACTAGGTTATTGTAGATAAATTGATAACCTTTCCGGATTGATAAAGTATGATCAATTCGGAGTTATAGATTAAAAGTTATGGTCGTTTTAGTGCTGCTGATTATTCTGTTCGTCAGTTTTTGTGCTGAATGTTCAAATGTCTGTTAGGGTTCTAAATTGGCCGAATTAAATTATCTTGTCAACTAAAGTATTGTAGATTTATCAGTTAAGAATCCACAAAAACTGGGTTCACCTTATTCGGAGTTCCAAGTCAAGATTTATGTTGTTTACCGTGATGCTGCCCAGGGGCGGTTTGGGCAGATTGCGTTGGTTTCAGTTTAGAGTCTCTAGTTAAAGTTTGAATCGCCGGGGAAGCGTGTAGGACGTTATTTGGTAATGTCGTGTTCATCGTATTCTCATTACTGTTATATATTTGTTAGGAGGTGAAGCTTCAGGTTTGGGAGCACCGCAATTGCCTACTAACGCGTCGTAGCGTGGGAGGCAAGTACCTTAGTGTTTCTATGATTATGACATGTTGTATGCTTGTGGTTGGTGTTGAATTTCTAAGTACCATGTTAATATTTACTAGTTCGTATTCAATTCATTTGGGTTACTTCCATGAATAGAGAGCATGTACTTGCAATGTTCATATGTCATACCATGCATCCATAATACATATTTCAATCCACGGGAGTGGATCATTGTTTACGACCCATCAATTCCAGTATGGGCACGTAAGACCCACCATTCCAATGTGGGTAGTTTGGGACACCCGTTTAAAAGCGTTCTTCGTGCGGGCTTGGATCCCGCATTTTGTTAAATCACGGGCTTTGGTGAACACCGACGGTGTGTCACCAAACAATACCGTATTTGCATGTGTGTAGTCCCTTCATTTCGTCCAAATCATTCATCCCATTCATTCAAGTGTTCGTTCTGTGCTTATTTCATACACTTTAATGTTGTTTACGATCATGGGTGTTACGTGTATTATTCATGTAATCACGGTACTTGCTGAGTTTCAGACTCACCCTTGCTTTGTTTGTTTGTCTTAGGTGATGGATTGGCGATGGCCATTTTGGGAGGAGTAGACACTCAATTTTGTTCACTTCAACATACTCCAAAATTTTGATAATAGAGTTGGATTCTACCACCCATCCAAGAATTAATGGTGTGTAATAATTGAAGGTGGGCGTGGTTGATGGTTTTTCCTCGTTATGATTGGTCGAGAGCTGTGGATGATCTTGAATCATCTTTTTGTTTAAAACGCTTGAAACGACTAGTCTGTGATGCTCATGTCATTAGTGTTACCTTTATGAACTTGTTATATGACTATTGGAACCTCCGTATAGCTATCTATACAGGGGAGGTTCTGCCGAAATTTAGAAGTTTTATTTTCTGCTTTAGTTGTGTTAATTTTGTTAGTTTAGTAGCATTCCAGGCCCTTGTCAGACTGGGGTGTTACAGTTGGTATCAGAGCCCGGTTTTAGGTCCGTGGTAATTAATCTATTAAAATGACACACTGTGCATAGTAGGTGGGATGGGTAATTTGTGACTTCCGTATTTCTATTGTTATGATTTATCCGTTGAGTAATTGTTGAATTGTTTCTGTGCTTCTATCTTTGTTAAGCTAAGCGTTCGCTTTTTTGCTTTGGTGTTCTTAGATGGCGAGGGTAGAGGCAATGGTCGTGGGCGGCCGTGGTCGTGGTCGATCCCCGGGCCGTGGCCGTGGCCATGGCCGTGGTCGTGAGCCTTGAACGGTTGTGTCTTCATCTTCGTTCGAGGAGACAATTGGTCCGCCACCGAGGGGTCGCTTGATTGCTCGGTGGCGCGGAAGCTCAGGCCGCGTCAGCTACCATCATTCAGAATCTTCAGAGGGAGAACCAGGAACTCCGTCGACTAGTGCAGGCAGCCCTTCCTGCTGCCACTGCACTAGTTGCGGGACCCGCTGCTGTACCAAACCCACCTAAGGCTAGGATGAGTCTCCGCGAGTGGATGTTGCTTCGTCTAGACACCTTTGACAGGGCGGGTACACCGGTTCAGGCTGCAGATTGGTTACGGTACATGGAGAGACAGATTGATGCCTTAGAAATGACTTGGCACAGAAGCGCGGTTTGTAACCTTTCAATTGAAGGGTCAAGCCGATATCTGGTGGGAGGAGTCCTATCTGCTAGGACCCAGTTCAGGGACGATCACTTGGGAGGTATTTGTGGAAGCGATTCTCAGGACAAAATTCTATCCGGATTCCTTTGTTGAGAGGATGGAGCGATCCTTCACGACATTTGTTCAAGGAAGATGTCGATTGTCGAGTACGAGGCGGATTCAACAATCTGGTCGCTTTGTACCATAGTGGCGATGATGATCGGGAGAAGGCCAAGAGGTTCATGAGGGCCTCGGTCGAATATCGCCACGTCTGGGGCGATCGCTTTGCGATTTCAGCTCCGTGGTCGAGCAGGCTAGGGGAATGGAGCTAGAGAGAGAACTTTCTTCTCAGAGGCAGGCTGCCAGTGGTCCTGTCCCTACTGGAGGTTCCGATGGTGGTCAGAAACGGAGTTTTGGTGGGGGAGGTGGGTCATCTCAGTGACCTACTCCCAAGAGGTTTCAAGGGAGTCAGCATACCCGTCCTGTTCAGCAGTGGCGGTCTTCCTCTTCAGCACCACGTTCTTCGTCATCCGCACTTCAGGTGCGTCCTGCTCTAGGTCAAGGTATGATATGCTTCAGGTGTGGTGCAGAGCACCGGGCATCAGAGTGTTCTTTCAAAGGGACATGTCGTCAGTGTGGCCGGGATGGCCACAAGTCGTCAGTATGTAAACAGAACCCATCGAGCATTATCAAATGGGAGCCAGTCCCAGCAGCGTCTGTTTCCAGTGCTCCTCGGGCTTCAGTTCAGACCCTAGCTGCTGCTCCTGCACCTCAGTTCTCTTCAGGATGGGCTCATTCGGCAGCGTTTGCTCCTGCACCTCAGTTCTCTTCAGGATGGGCTCATTCGGCAGCATTTGCTCCTGCACCTCCTGCAGGGTTCTACTGGAACCCGTTCCGCTGCACCCGGCCTTCGCTTCACACTGACCGCTCACCCTACTCAGAGCGTCGGTGCATCTTCTGCTCCAGCACCACCGGGAGTTTACGCCATGCCTACTCCAGCGACTTTGGGTCGTCCTGATGTGGTGACAGGTACATTGCTAGTCGATTCGCATGAGGCTTTAGTTCTTTTTTATTCTGGGGCTACCTATTCTTTCGTGTCTCTGGAGTTTGCTGGAAGGGCGGGGTTGCGGTTGCAACGTATTTCTGAGTCTGTGGTAGTCAGTTCTCCGGGGGGTCTTATTTCTAGCTCTATGGCATGTCCGGGCTGTTCTATCACTATTGACGATGAAAACTTTACTGCTAACCTTATGGCAATTCAGTTGTCACCGTTCGACGTAATTCAGGCATGGATGGTTATTCACTTACCGTGCCAAGATATGTTGCTTTTGGAAGAGCGGTGACTTTGCAAGCTCCGTCCGGTGAAGAACTAGTGTTCCAAGGCGAAGGCACCGCTCGATTCCTTGTTCTTATTGGCTAGTCTGTTTCCCGGACTTGACCCTCAACCATTGGATTGCTTTGGTCTCTCAACAGAAGGCGATTCCTCCTTGCGCATTGAAGAGATTCTGTGGTGAATGAGTTTCTGATGTTTTTCTGTGGAGCTTCACGGGATGCCTTGCAAGGAAGTGGAGTTCGGATTGATCTTATTAGGGGACTCGACCTATTTCAATGTCTCCATACCGGTTGTACGACCCTTCCAAGAGGAGTTGAAGAAGCAATTGGACGATCTTTTGTCCAAAGATATGATTCGGCGTAGTGTTTCACCTTGGGGCGCTGTTTTATTCACTAAAAAGAAAGATGGCGGTGGCGTATGTGCGTGGATTATCGGGCTCTTAATCAAGCTACTGTGAAGAATAAATATCCTTTGCCCCGCATTGAGGATCTCTTTGATCAGTTGAAAGGAGCTAAAGTATTCTCCAAGATTGACCTATGATCGAGGTTATAATCAAATTCGAGTTAGGGAGCAAGATATCGAGAAGACGGCTTTCTCTACGAGGTATGGCCATTATGAGTACAAGGTTATGTCTTTTGGACTAACAAATGCTCCTGCAGTTTTCATGGAAGCCATGAACAGTATGCTGCACCAATACCTTGATGATTTCGTTGTGGTATTCATTGATGATATATTGATCTATTCCAAGACAGAAAAGGATCATGGTCAGCATTTGAGATTGGTTCTCGAAACTTTAAGAGAGAACTAATTTTATGCCAAGCTGAAGAAGTGTGAATTCTGGATTTCTGAAGTTGGGTTTCTGGGCCATGTAATCAATCAAGAGGGCATTTCAGTTGATCCCAGCAAGATCTCAACAGTGGTAGAATGGAAGAGGCCGACCAATGTCAAGGAAGTGAGGAGTTTTCTGGGTTTAGCTGGCTATTACCACCGCTTCGTGGAGGGTTTCTCAACCATTGCTAGACCGATGTCTCAATTGACACAGAAAGGTGTCAAATTTTAGTGGTCCGATGCGTGTGAGCGCAGCTTTTGTACTTTGAAAGATAGATTGGTGACCGCTCCAGTTCTTACACTTCCCGAGCCTGGGAAGCGGTTCACTATTTATTCAGATGCGTCTAGAATTGGACTCGGTTGTGTGCTCATGCAGGATGGCAAGGTGATTGCCTATGCATCGAGACAGTTGAAGAAACATGAGCAGAATTATCCTACTCATGATTTAGAGCTGGCCGCAGTGGTTCTTGCTTTGAAGATCTGGCGCCATTACTTGTACGGTGAATCGTGTGACATATTCACCGATCATAAAAGTCTGAAATACATCTTTACCCAGAAAGATTTGAACCTGAGACAGAGGAGGTGGTTGGAGTTGATAAAAGACTATGATCTCACAATTCAGTATCACCCGGGCAAGGCGAATCTTGTGGTAGATGCCCTAAGTCGCAAGGCGACACCTCCTACTCTCAGTTGTCTTATTGCCGATTTTGAGCGTATGGATATCTCTTTTTGCTTTACGGGTACCACGCAGACTGAGACTCGTTTGCTTCTTGAGTCAGCCATTCCAGATCGAGTACGGGAGGCACAACAACATGATCAGATGCTCCAGTGAGTGAGGAAACACATAGATGAGGGCAAACGAGGCCACTTGGCGTTAGCGATTACAGTGCGTTGAGATTTAAAGGCCGCCTCTGTGTGCCACAGGAGGCCCAAGTCAAAGATGAAATTCTGAGGGAAGCACATCGTACTCCATATACCGTACATCCTGGTGAGACCAAGATGTATAAGGACTTGAAGAAGAGCTTTTGGTGGAAAAGGATGAAGGTCGATATAGCTCAGTATGTAGCATCTTGTGGAGTTTGTCAGCGGGTCAAGGCTGAGCATAAGCGACCAGCAGGTTTGTTGCAACCTTTGGAGGTTCCAGTTTGGCCATGGGATGATATCTCCATGAATTTCGTAGTTGGTTTACCTCGCACCCAGCGAGGGAAGGATGCTATTTGGGTCATAGTGGACCGGTTCAGTAAGTCTGCACATTTCATACCTATCCGCACAACCAACTCAGCAAGTGATTTGGCTCCTCTCTATGTGCGAGAGATAGTGCGATTGCACGGGGTACCCAAGACCATTGTTTCGGATCGAGATGCCAAGTTCGTCTCCAAGTTCTGGGAGAGTTTGCAAAGTGCGTTGGGCACGCACTTAAATCTTAGTACCGCTTTTCACCCCCAAGCAGATGGTCGGTCTGAACGCACCATTCGGAATAATTGGAGGATATGCTCAAATATTGTGTTATGTCTTGGAAGGGAGGTGGGAAGACCACCTAGCTTTGGCGAATCGCCTATAACAACAGATTACCATGCTAGCATTCGAGCGGCACCGTTTGAGGTTCTCTATGGAAGTGCAGATCCCGTTGTCTTTGGGATGCGGTTGGGGAGCGGGCGCTTTGGGTCCCGATTGAGTTCAAGAAAGCTGTGGCGAGTGGCGAGATTAGAAAGAATCATTAGCTGCTGAGCCGGCGAGTAAGAGCTATCTGAGATGTCGAAGGCGAGATTTGGAATTGAAGTGGGGATCGGGTTCTTTTGAGGGTATCGCCTACGGGGTGTAGTGCGCTTTGGTACCAAAGGAAGCTTAGCCGAGGTGCGTTGGGCCATTTCAATCGTGGTACGAATTGGGAAGATGGCCTATCGTCTGGATCTTCCCGAGTCTATGCAAGGAGCTCATAATGTGTTTCATGTATCCATCTTTGAGGAAGTACCGAGGATCGAGAACATGTGATTCGTTGGAACCTTTGATAATGGAGCAAGATCTTACCTTTGAGTCTCGACCGGTGAAAATTCTAGAGGAGTCGAGGCGGGTTACGAGGAACAAGACTTTGAAATACGTCAAGATTCTTTGGTCTCATCAGACTGAGAAAGAGGCCACTTGGGAACTAGAGTCTCGCATGCGCGAGCAGTTTCCGGACTTGTTCACTTCAGGTGAGTGTTCTTCGTTTTTGAATTTTCAAATCCTAGATTCCCTTCTTGTAGATCAGCGTTTAGATTTGAGGTCGAATCCTGCTAAGGGGGGTAGAATGCAATACCCCGAACAGGTTGTGAGGTAGAAGTTTGATCACTCGGTTAATTCAGAGAAAAGGAAGGGGAGTTGTTCAACTGTTCTACCCTACCCTTGGCTTGGGCCCTTGGCCAACCAGCCCAAGGAGAGGACCAAATAGGCCCATGGGGGAGCAGCCTTGAGATCCAAGGGTGGAGGAGGCTGCCTTGAGATCCAATGGTGGGTAGTGAAGTTCTTGCCCTAGGTTTTCCCCAACCCTGCCTTCTTTTTTCCTGGCCGCCACCTCCATTTGCTGCTGGCCGCCACCTCCATTTGCTGCTGGCTGCCGCCCCCTTGCTGCTACTCTCTAGGCCGCCCCTCCCTGCCTAGTGGACGCCCTTCCCTGCCTCTTCCTCCCTAGTGGTGCCACCCTGCTGTCCATGTTGCTTCCTCCAACCGAGCCCATTTGAAGCAGCCCTTGGTGGCCGACCAAGAGAGGAAAAGAAGGAGGGGAAGGGGAGGTTCTTGGGGGGGGGGGGGGGGAGCTTGCTCATCAACTTCCTGGGCTCTCCAAGGGTAAGGGTTGCCATCCTTAGTTGTTGATGTGTGGGTAATAGCGAATGGGATCAGATTTGTTTGGACCGATTGGTTTTCTGCTGTAGCCCTGTTCTGTCCAGTCAGTTGCGGGGTTGATTTCGAGTCCTTAGTGACAGAATTCGAGATTCCCATCTCTTATTGAAAGTTAGATGATGTTCTTAGCTTTCCGTGGCCGCCAAGAGCACCTAATTCCGATGTTCGAGTCAAAAGATATCATCATTTTAGTATCTGCTGTCTAGATTCCTGACGAGACTAAACTGTTGTGATAATTCGTAAATTATGAAATTGTAATTGGCAGAATCTGGGATTTCTCCCAACTAGGTTATTTTAGATAAATTGATAACCTTTCCGGATTGATAAAGTATGATCAATTCGGAGTTATAGATTAAAAGTTATGGTCGTTTTAGTGCTGCTGATTATTCTGTTCGTCAGTTTTTGTGCTGAATGTTCAAATGTCTGTTAGGGTTCTAAATTGGCCGAATTAAATTATCTTGTCAACTAAAGTATTGTAGATTTATCAGTTAAGAATCCACAAAAACTGGGTTCACCTTATTCGGAGTTCCAGGTCAAGATTTATGTTGTTTACCGTGATGCTGCCCAGGGGCGGTTTGGGCAGATTGCGTTGGTTTCAGTTTAGAGTCTCTAGTTAAAGTTTGAATCGCCGGGGAAGCGTGTAGGACATTATTTGGTAATGTCGTGTTCATCGTATTCTCATTACTGTTATATATTTGTTAGGAGGTGAAGCTTCAGGTTTGGGAGCACCGCAATTGCCTACTAACACGTCGTAGCGTGGGAGGCAAGTACCTTAGTGTTTCTATGATTATGACATGTTGTATGCTTGTGGTTGGTGTTGAATTTCTAAGTACCATGTTAATATTTACTAGTTCGTATTCAATTCATTTGGGTTACTTCCATGAATAGACTTCCAATGTTCATATGTCATACCATGCATCCATAATACATGTTTCAATCCACGGGAGTGGATCATTGTTTACGACCCATCAATTCCAGTATGGGCACGTAAGACCCACCATTCCAATGTGGGTAGTTTGCGACACCCGTACGAAACGTTCTTCGTATGGGGCTTGGATCCCCGCATTTTGTTAAATGCGGGCTTAGGTGAACACCGACGGGTGTGTCACCAGCAATACCGGTATTTGCATGTGTGTAGTCCCTTCGTTTCGTCCAAATCATTCATCCCATTCATTCAAGTGTTCGTTCTGTGCTTATTTCATACACTTTAATGTTGTTTACACGATCATGGGTGTTACGTGTATTATTCATGTAATCACGGTACTTGCTGAGTTTCAGACTCACCCTTGCTTTGTTTGTTTGTCTTAGGTGATCGTTGACGATGGCCATTTTGGGAGGGAGTAGGCACTCAATTTTGTTCACTTCAACATACTCCAAAATTTTGATAATAGAGTTGGATTCTACCACCCATCCGAGAATTAATGAACTGTAATAATTGAAGGTGGCTGTGGTTGATGGTTTTTTCCTCGTTATTATTGACTGAGAACTGTGGATGATCTTCGAATCATCTTTTTGTTTAAAACGCTTGAAACCTGACTAGTCCTGTGATGCTCATGTCATTAGTGTTACCTTTATGAACTTGTTATATGACTATTGGAACCTCCGTATAGCTATCTATACAGGGGAGGTTCTGCCGAAATTTAGAAGTTTTATTTTCTGCTTTAGTTGTGTTAATTTTGTTAGTTTAGTAGCATTCCAGGCCCTTGTCAGACTGGGGTGTTACAGTCGCCCCCGCAAAAGACCACAGGGGAGGTCCTGGACAGGTGGTCCAAAACGCTCACACGAGGAGGTCCTGACACTCAGATCTTCACAAGGGAGGTCTAGCGGTCAAGATCTCAAAGGGGAGGACCTCAACGGTCCAGCTCAAAGGGTGCAGGGAGGTCCTGACGAGTAGATCTCCAAGAGAGAGATCTAACGGTCAAGATCTCAAAGGGGAGGACCTCAATGGTCCAGATCAAAGGGTGCAGGGAGGTCCTGACCAACAGGGATATTCAGGGTTAGGAGGGTGGTCTTTACAAAAGACCAGCAAGGATCGAGGAGGTGGTCCTTGCAAAACAGCTAGGAAGAGGTCTTGGGAACAAAGGAAAACGCGTAGCAACGCAAAGCCGTTCAATTGGAATCGGGCGGTCCAGAAAGGAAAGGAACGTTCGGACCATCCAAACGTTACCTCGCAGTTGAGCGGTCAGATCCAGATCAAATGGCGCAAAACAAAGGGGCCGTTCGGACCGAGCGAACAGACCAACGGGACCAATCCGTCTGATTTAAATCGGACGGCTAGGAGGGAAAGGGAACGTTCGGACCAAGCTAACGTGCCCTTAGGATCAGGCCATCCGAACAACATCGGACGGTCCTAGGTGAGGGAGGCAAAGCCTCAAGCGATACAGCCTCAAGAGTCAAAGATGGGTTCAAGCGCTAAGGAGGTCTGGACCTTTGGATCCAACGAAGGGAGGACCTGGACGGCTAAGATCTCCAAGAGGGAGGTCCTAATGGCCAGATCTCAATAAGGGGAGGTCTGTGCGGCTAAGATCTCCTGGGAGGAGGTCCTAACGGCCAGATCTCAACAAGGGAGGTCTGTGCGGCTAAGATGTCCAGGGAGGAGGTCCTAACGGCCAGATCTCAACAAGGGGAGGTCTGTGCAGCTAAGATCTCTAGGGAGGAGGTCCTAACAGCCAGATCTCAACAAGGGGAGGTCTGGGAAGGTCCCAAAAGGGCGCTGGGAGGTCCAGAGAAACTCTGGAGCGCCCAAGGGAACTCAGGAGGGGTTCAAAAAAGAGGTGAGAGGTCCAAGGGGAGGTCTGAATGGTGGGGGAGGTCTAAACCTCAAAGAGATTCAAACCAACAAAAGAAGTTAAAAGAGAAGAGACAAACCAGGGGCACACAGAGAGGCTTCCGAGAACCAACAACCCAAGGGCAGCAAAGACACAACAGAGAGCCACAACCGGTAAGGAACACCAACAAAGAGCTTAGTTAAGGTTTGATTAATTCCAGTTGAACTCTCCAAATTTCAAAATATCAGGTTAAGCTTTGGATTCTCAATAAAGCCAAATGGTTACTTTTATTTTGAAAACTTGGCAAGAACTTAAGGGAAACGGGACGTTACAAACCTTCACCCCTTAAGGGAATCTCGACCCCGAGATTCGGGCTGAGCTAGGGAATAGGTGGGGGAACTCCTTCTTGAGGTCCTCTTCACGTTCCCAAGTTGCTTCGGCTTTAGAGTGGTTGCTCCATTACACCTTGCACAGCTTGGTGGTCTTGTTCCTGGTAACTCTCTCGGATACGTGCAAGATCTTGATGGGTTGCTCTTTGTAGGTGAGGTCTTCTTGGAGGTCCATAGCTTCTAAAGGCATTTGGTCCTCTGGCACTCGCAAGCATTTCTTCAACTGTGACACATGGAACACATTGTGAACCCCAGCAAGTTGAGGAGGGAGGTCTAACTTGTAGGCCACTTCACCCCTTCGGGCAAGGATTGGAAAAGGTCCCATAAATCTTGGAGCAAGCTTCCCACTAACTCTGAACCGCTGTATACCCTTGAGAGGTGACACTTTGAGGTAGACTTGATCTCGAGCAATTGGACATGCCTTTCCAAAGACATTGGATGGCAAAATGTGGAGATCCTTTCAAGAATCATGGTTTAATAAGTTTAACTGGTTAGAATATAGTGTGGAAAAGGATGCCGCCTTTGTTTCTGTTGTTTTCTTTCATTTAGAATGTTCACGATCATTTAAATACAATTTGCTTTTATATCACTAATTTTTCTAATTTTGATATACATGTTGTTACCCACTAGAACCATATTTACATGTTTTGGGGATGCACTTTTCATTAGCGAGGTACCTTCATTTGTATTTCTTTTTTTTTTGCTTTGCTTTTATTCATGTATAAATTTGGTTGCATAAGAATACAAGACTATGTTTGTTACAAATTAGTTTAGTCATTCGAGGCTTTGAGCCCACTCTTCTTTTTCATCCTGGCTTCGCCACCGATTAGCATCAATACTAGTTAAATGGTTAAATGTGTGTGTTTGAGCAACATCCAAAGATGAGCTCAAATACATATAAAAGTTTATTTCTGTTTTTTTTTATGACTCAAAGCATGAAGGTGTGAACAAACTTATGGTTGTACTATTTGCTAATTTGTTAGAATAAAGATTATTCTAAATTAAGATTATTACTGAGGGGATTTTGTGGGTTATTTGTCAACCATGAAATTTGGTTTATAGGTACCTATTAACAGTCATGTGACAAGTATAATTTTGTGACTCTTTACATTTGGATTTTCCCAAAATAAAAAGTAAATTAAGGCTACCTTCCTATATGGTTATCTGGAAAGGGTAATTTATGTGGATCGGTTAGAAAATTTCTTGCCACCATGTAAAGTAATTTTGGTGAAAACAAATTAAAGAAAAGGATGTTCCCAATAGTGATCTGGTATATTAATTTTGAAAACACCACTGTATTTTCACATACCTGAATATTAGTGGGAGCACGTATTCTTTGTTGGTCCTAGTTATAGCTTTGTTACATGATATTAAAGAATTCCCGTTGGAAATTTTTTTTAAAGGATACATATGAGGCAGCATAGGTGACTGGAACAGAAACGTTCTATTACATAGTATTGTCTTGTAAAATTATATTGATAAAAGAAAGATTAATATGTGGCGATGAAATCTATATCACCCAACTTGATAGTGGGAGCTTAAAAGTATGTGCAGAAATATAATGCACATAACATATCTTAGCTTAGCTACTGGGATCAAGGTTGAGTCGACATAATAGTAATCCCAATATGCATTATTAAAAAGCTATGAAAGGAACTCTTTGGTATTGACAAGGCACCAAAGATTATGTAACATCCCAAATTTGTAATGTTTCTAAAGCCTATAAAAATAAATAAATAAACCATTTGAATTTTCTTGGTTAAGTTCCAGCTTAATTTGAATTTTAAAAATCAAAACAATTTAATGTGATTAATTTAAACTTAAATTAAATTAAATGTTTTTTAGTTTGGGTTCCTTGAGTTCCATATCATTTTCTAGAATTTTCTAGGAATTTTTGGAATTTATTTGCTATTTCTTTGAGCTCGATTCTCTTTAATCTAATTTTTGAAATTCAGAAATCATTTTAATTCCGAATTTTTCCTTTTGGACTGAAATCCTTTCTTTCGGCCCATTTCCCATTTCCTTTCTCATCAGCCCATTTTTCTTTTTCGTCCTATTCTATTTCTTTTTCCCGGCCTTTTTGCTCCTCCCCGCCGGCCCGACTCGCTCCTTCTTTCTCCCACAAATGTAACATCCCAAAAATACCTAAATATGAAAATATAGGATTTTTCAAAACTTTTTGCATGTTATTCTTTATGGCCTTGATTGCATAATTTTTTAGAGTTATTTGATCTACTTTTCTTTTGCCGACACGAGTGGAAAATTACAGAAACCCTAGAAACATAAATTGCAAAAGCAAAATAAGCTTAAAGTATTGCCCTTTTTAAATATTACATGTAGGTTAAACCCTAAAGATCGAAAGCATAAAACTCCAAACCTAATACTCTAAATGTTCAAAAGCCCCATTTAGAATTATTTAGCAATTATCAGAGTTTATCTATCATCGCAAGAGAATTTCTTAGCAAATACCAGGTTTTAGCAAACCTAATGATCATCCTTTTTAACCAATTTTCCTAATCTTTTCTTTTTACTGTTCCTCTGGCCTAACCATGTTGCAACCGCACTCCTTCGGTCAACTTGGTAGCGCATAGTTTCTTCTCCCTCCTCCTTTTCCTTAGTCAAGCTAGCCCATGGCTTTCCTTAACGATTCAACCAACGCGCAGCACCATCTCCCTTTCTCTCCCATCGACACACTCTGGAGCAAGCAAGCCATGTCTTAGCCATGCAAGCGAAGCTGTCACTCACACATCGCTCAGCCCTCGACAGCCATGATGGCATTACATCCACAACACGGTGCTGCTAACTCGGCGAGTCTACTACCGAGCAACATCACACCCATCTCGCCTCGCTTGCACCCATGCCGGCCGAGCCACCACTGGTCTCTTCGCCCGCTCACCTATTTAAGCGCCGCACTGAGCCACCCTAACCCTCCCAGCCATTCCTCCTTTAACCCTCTCCACCGAGCTTAAGCAAGCAAAATGGCGCTCATGCCATTGCCACCCGCTCGGTTGCCAAGCACCCTTCGCCGTTCCGGCGACACCGGCAAACCCCTCCACCATCCGAGCGCATCAAAACGCGTTCCCGAGCCCCACGGTGTTCCCCCCCCCAAATCAAATTGAAGGGCCTCTAATGAGAAGCGCGCTGCATCTGCCGTCTTCTTCAGTTCCGACCAAAATTCGCCATCACCGTTGCCGCCCTTCCTCCGATGAGCGCTTCTTTGATTCCTCCGAACGAGAGCACCTCCTCACATTCCTCAAGCAACCCCCATCTCTCACTCATGCTCTCCTCCCCAGGTCGCCGCCACTGTTGGCCCACCCACGCCGCCTCAGGTCACTACCGACAGCCCACCTCGGCTCCTCCCCGTCACTGCAACTGGCTCCGGTGAGTTCCCCTCGACACCCTGGTACTCGTGCTCATCCAAACTCCACCCCTCCCTCACCTGTGCACCTCCGTACCATCTCCTCCTCCAGTTTCGGCCGCCGCACGTCGTCTCCAGCCCACCACCGGCCATCTCCTACTGTGCCTCTACTGCCCATGGGACCGCCTCGGCATACCGGTTCCATTTTTTCCCTCTGTGGCCACCGTCGTCCGCCCACTCGCCGACATTGAGTGCCATCCGAGCCACCTCCCCAACTCCTCTGTTCTGTGCTCTCTCTCTCTCTCTCTCTCTCTATCTTTCTCGTGTATGACAGTGGCCCTCCCCTCTCTATGGTTCTCTCTCTCTCTGCACTCCTCTGACTAGTGGGGACCACTTGTAGGTGTAAGTCAGTAGTAAGAAAGATGCATCCTCAATTTGTATCTATTACATGAATAAACCAGGATTAGTAGAAATGATTAGTGTTTATTTAACCAAATAGTGCAATAATAGTAGATCATGCCTTTAATAAGAAATGACATTGTAACCAGGGTAATTAGATAATAATTATATTAGTGATCTAGAAAGTCAATCACGACCAAATGGTATTAGGGGTAGTAGTTGTGGGACCCCGGGGTATTTAGCTTGTAATGCTTAGTTATTATTAACTCTAGCATCACAAACAAAATATCTCGTGCCTCGGGAAAATATGTACATCCCAGAAGTGATGTACATACACCCTTTTACAAAATCATGCATCAATTCCATACAAACATAGAACCAAGCACGAACTAGATTAAACAAAAGATATACATAATAGAGTTATTACAAAAGAGGCCGACCGGCCAAATAACAACTAAACAACTAAAGAGATAAATAACAGCGGAAGCAAAAGCTATAAGATGGCAATAACAAAAGAGCCAATTAGTGTGCCTTTAACCCACAAGGCAACCAACCGGACCACCAACCTAGTCGTCGAACCCGCAGCACATCTCACAAAAGTGCATCCCTTGGGGATCCACTTCTTCCTCTACAACAATTACAGTTAAGCAAGGCAAATGAGTATAAAAATGTACTCGCAAGACTGACATGTAAGGGTAACAGCCTATAATTAGCTACATGCAAGCTTTATTTAAGTGGAGGAAGCTCTAGACTTACTTTTAGCATAAAGCAAGTTTTCATTTGCAATAATGTAATAGATTTAAAGCAATTTGACAAACAATTTTTAATTGTTGAAATAACAACGATACAATAATAATAACAACAGTAAAGACAACCTGGAAGTGACTAACCCAATAGTCACCACAACAATAGTATGAACATCCATTCATACCAACCCATCAAGTTTTAATTAAATGTTGTAGTCTAGTTCTTGAGTGACCTTGCCAAGCATGTCCATAACCTAGGACGAGGCTATTCTAATAGTTTTAACCCTGCAGGGGTGTACCAATGTACCCACACGCCAAACCGCCTTTTCGCCAAGCTATTAGCACACTTCCTTTGGTATGCCGGCACGGCTAAGTACTACGAGATATTTCCAATGGATGATGCTAATTAAGAGCCGCAAGCCAACATAGAGAAGGACACATCAGCCAGCTCAAGCTGAATTACAGATGCTCCCCTCATATCATAATAACATTTTTCTTTTAACACCACCAACCAGCTCATAATTAACACCCCCCAAAGTACTTAGTCAAGAGAGGTCCCATATCCCTCTCGTGTGGTTAGCACGCAATATTGCTCAGTTTAGTGGCCCAAGTAACTCGGTCCTTAGGGACTTAGGCACCATTCCATCACACCATGAGATCACACCAACATCCATTGTGCCCAAGTCAATAACAATTTTGTTTTTATTTTTATTTCTTTACAAAGTAACAAAGCACAAGTGCTGGACATAATGGAATAATAGTTTTTGCATGATCAAGATCATCGACATAAGTCGATGACCGCCCAATTCTACCGGTAGCTAAGCATTTCTAAGCATGACGCCGAAAAGACAATAAAAGAGTATAATACAATCACCGGGCTCTAATTCACCAGCGAGATTATTAACCTATGGTTTGTGGCAGGGGATAACAATTTAAGGGCAACCATGCAATAGGAATAGCTACCTCTAATCGATAAAATTACTTTGACACAAAAGCATGCATACATAATTGGTAAACAAAGTATTAGACTTTAAAATATAATGGGAGAGATTATGATCAAACTGTTTGCCTTGCTAGAGATAACTTTCTTGCTGTAGAGGATCACTCTCGTAATCAATAAAATCGTCGGAACCTATCGAACGAATCGAGAAGCACAATTAAGAACGAATAACACCGAGAATACTCAAAAATTCAAAGCCATCCAAAAATCCTAAAAAATTCAAAAAAAGAAGAGCATGATTTTAGATGAATTTAGGTGAAGGAATTATTCCATTTGGATTTAGTATGTGAGAGCTATAGTAGTTTGAAACTCAGATTTCAGAAAAAATCAAATTAATTCTCATCTGTTACTGTTCATCCGAATTATTTATTTAGTGAAATTTTGTAGGATGGTGGTGGATATAAGGATTACAGAAATGGGTAGAGGATAAAATTATATGAAAAACCCAATTGGATTCATCCCATTTGGAGTTCAAAAGAATTTCTATGAATTTTCAAAGTTTAACCAATTTTGTGTTGTAAATAATTTATTGTGGATTTTTAACTAGGAGCATTTATCTTAAGACTTTATGCTAAGACCATACTTATGAGTTTTCATCTTTAATTGCTTACCAATTGGTATTATCTAATTCATCAACTTAGTGCTACTATGGACCACTAGGGACTACTATTCACTTTTAGATATCCTGCAACAGGAAAAGAATTTGTTTATTGGGAACAATGTTTAACCAAACCTCTCTCTATTCAACATCTACAAATGAACATGTTTTCAAAAATGATTGACTGCTAACTAAACTTCCTCTACAATTCATACTCCAAATTTGTTAAAACACTTGAGTGATTAAAACAATAGCTCTCGATCTTAATATCATAAGAAGGTTTGTTTTGCAAGAGGTTTCTACAGACACTTCCACTTCTCTCTACTCCCTACTCTGCTCAGAAACAAAAAGGGGATCTTACTGTTGTGCTAACTTGGTTTGCTTCTATTAGTTCAAAGTCTAAAACAAAACTCAATTGGAACAATAAAACTTATAAGGAAATGAAGTTTAGAAAGGTCATCAGCCCACTACCATGAACAAGATTTTACTTTGGGAGCTTTTCTATTCACACATCTTAATTGAGGAAAATTATTGTTTGGAGTTGTTTGTACTTACCCTTCCTTTTAACTCACTTATCCAAAAGGTTTTCAATTTAGGCTACTCTTGACAAGTAAATGCCGGCTATGCTCGCTTGAAATAAGGGCATTACCAACTATGCGTTAACAAGTTCATAAACCTATTGTCAAAATTGATAAATTTTAGGTTAGTGCTCATGCACCCTTAACAAAGAGGTTTTACGAACTTAAGAGCTATTATCGATATTCCTTATACTCAAACTTCCAATTTTTGCTAACTCACTGGAGTGACTCAAATGACAAATACAAAAATAGGTAGCATTAGCCAATTGGTTTTGCAATTGAGTTCTTCTGACAAACAACACTTCTTCTGATTAACATCTCTTATATGCTCAAGAGTTCAACTCAAAAACTATACCGATCTTTCAACTACTCAACCTACTAATGCATTCTTTTCAAATTGCTTATCACAAATTTGAGTGGCATCATTATCGATCCTGAGAGGAGCTCTTGAGAGACGATGAAGCAGGAATGTGGCGGCTCGGTCGGTTTGGGAGGCATGGTCGCCGGCGACAGGGCTAAGCGGTGGCGAAAATGGTAGAAATGGAACCATGAGACTCGTGGCTACCTTCCAGAGGCGAAGTTGAGGTCGACGGTGGCCAGAAACCCGCCGGCGACAACGAGACGCAGAGAGGGGGCGTCGGGTGCGTGATGTAGCGTGCGCACGAGGTCCCCTCCATGCACTGGGTGTCGGGTCTTGGCATCCAAGGGCTAGGGCGACACCGAAGACCGATGGTCTTCGGCCTCAGCTCCGGCGAGACCCGGATACGGCGGCGACGAGTTCCTCTCGCACAGACGAGGAAGAAAGGGGTCAGGAAGGTGTAATGCGACTTGGAGAACCCGATAGAAGCACCGAGTTGAAGCTAGGCTTACCAAGGGTGGTGACTCGGGATGATGGGGTGCGGCGGCACGGGTGGCGGCGTGTAGGCCAAGATGCAGTGGCGTAGGGGGCCAGCACAAATTTGGGGCCGAGGAAGACGAGGCCGGCGCGAGTTGGGGCCGAGGGGGACAGATCTGGTGGCGCCATGGCCGGGAGACGCGAGGGAGGAGCCGGGCAGCGGCACGGTGGATCTGGTCGGCAGGAGGGCCACGGTGCTCGGTGGGCGGCGGCTGGCGGGCGTCTTCTTAGCCAAGGCTGAACGATGACAATGGCAAGCGGCAAGCACTGGCCGGTCATGGAGGGAGGAGCTGTGGTGGGCTGCACCAGAAGAGGAGAGCTGCGTGGCGGCGGCGGCACCGGACACCAAGGGGCGGCTGCATGCGCTGGGCCATGGTGGGAGGCGGCTGACTGGAGGTGAAGGGGCCAGCTTGGCCTCTTTGGTTTCTCAGTGGAGAAGAAAGGAAATGGAAGAAATGGCCTATGGAAGAAATGGCCTGGGGGTAAAGGGATGAAACCATGGGCGCTCAGTCAATACCGTGGGCGGAATTGTTTGAATCCGGGGGCGGAGGAACAGTAAATGAGTTAGAATGATTTTTGTAAATTGGCAGGGTGTTCAGGTACTGATTAGACAGAGCAAAATAGCTCCGAAAAATATGAAATTTTTAGGAAGGCTGAAAATATAAAGAATACCATTCTGTAAATTTTCTATGGTTTTACTTAAAGTAAATTTCCCCCAACATTATTTTAAGTGGATGTTCTTGATGTTTGACTTTTGATTTTCTTAGATTGACTGGTTACTTAAAATAGTAATTAAAATCTAAAAATTGTGAATTTTTAAAGGTGAGTTGATAAAGTGTTCCAGAACCTAGGAAAATTATTTCCAAGCACTGTTCAAGTTTTGTTTGTATTTTAAATTCCAACTCAAATTCAAACATGCAAATCAAATGAGAACCAAATATCCTCCAAGAATTCCAGAAAAATTTAAACAAGTATAACAGAGCACATAAAATCCAAATACATTATTCCCAGCTATGGGTATACCATATTTCCAAAAATAAAAAACAGTTTGAAATTCTGAGATAAATAAAGTATAGTTTCGGGTTTGAAAACAAGAATGCTTTTAAAATTACCTCAGGTATTATAGGGGCCTTAGAGGTTTTACTGTGCTTAAGTCGAATCCCAAAATAGCATTCCCACACCTGGAATCTTTTTAGTCTTGCTTCAATTTCAAATTAGGCTTTTGAATGGGAGAAGGCGTATTGGATTACTAGGTTTCAGATCTAGTCTTCAAAATCAAAGGACTTTCAACATAGGGTTTTATACCCTACTCTGAACTAAGTTTTCAAACTCTTGACAAATTTTTATTTTGTTTGAAATTTTTTTATTTCTAGGTTTGGAAAAACCAGGTTGTAACCTATTTGCTTTGTAGCAAAAAGTTTTAAAAAGGTCCAAAATTTCATAAATGCACATTAGATGCTTAACTAATCCAACTTAAGGATTTTGGGCTATTACAGTAGTATGACATTAACTTTTAGTTAAGGGAGTAAGATTAGGTGGAGTTGGATGTAAACCATGAGTAGTTGGACAACATTAAGTAATTAGAACCTAAGATAATATAGTCATATTTAGAAATATACTAAGTTAGTTAAGTCCGACTAACATGTAATAGTTATAAAAGCTAATCGGGCATCACTAGTATATGAATAACCATTGAGCCCTAGGCCATTATTGCAATGGTAATAACTCAATGGATTACAATAGTTTGTCATCATACGAAGATATTAGCTTGAATAAGTGTGATGCCCAACAAAACATTGTCTCTAACAAAGCCTAATGCCAACATGATCCGCAAGGCTATGTCAGTCAGCATATAATTGCCTACAGTTGATGGTTATCAAGATAGTAGTAATGGTAAGTGACAATCATGGGAATATGACAATGGCATATAGGACCCATTTGAGTGGATGATTAACCAAAAATGTGTTAGCATCATAGGCTAAACCATAAGGTTGCAACTTGATAGAAGATAATCATATGGAGAACATCTAGGCGATCACTTAACCCTAGGACAACAAGCATAGTTCAATGAAAACATGAAATAACAATTACACTTTACCTATAACTAGGTCTTAATGGAAAATAGAAACTAAACTGCAAGCCAAGCCATGTGAGACCCTCTGTTGGATAAATAATAATAAAATGAACTAGGTTAATTAATCACTAAGTACGAAATCGGTAGATGAAAGCATGTATGCCCCTCTTAGGGTATAGATAATGGTTGAGGAATGGTACTACTAGGCAGTCACAAAGATTAGCAGTAGCTATGTCACAACCCCATGCCAGTCAATCAGAACCGAAGCCTATAAAGTAATCACTGAACAAGGAGTAGGTAGGTGAAAACACTTAAGTCTGTGCGCAGCAGTAATCTACTTAACTATAAGCAGTCGTTTGTAGATGTTGTAGCTAAAGATTAACCTAGTATGTTAGGGTAAGTTTAATATATGTCAAGCCACATAGGTAGTAAAACTAAGTGTAGATTACCCTGAAGACAAAACCCACAACCATAGACATCACCAAGGGTGTAAGGCTGATATCGAGCCACTGCTTGGAAGTTCTAGCTAAGGCTTATGGAATTTCCTTGATAAATATAAAATCATAAAAGAAATCCTTAAGCCAACTAGGTTCCATGTATCGGTGAGACTTATGTCTACCCAGAGTGAACCCTACGCCTATGTATAGGTCTTACCTGACTTTCATGGAACTTCCTTGGTAAATAGGAAGTAATAACCAAAAGAATCATTAGAGCAGCGGTGGTATGTTCCCAAGTGGATAATAGAAGTTCATCCACCAGGCATCTGCTAGGCTCCAGCTACCATCCATCGCTACCTGCTCCTGGTAGAAGTACAATTCATGATTCGAAGGTGGATCAAAGGATCCCATCAAGCTGGGTGATCTCTCTCATCTAGGTAACCATTAAAGAAAGCTCCTATGGACATTCTCCCCCTCTCCGTTGGATTCATCACTTTCCACACCAGCGGACTTATCGAGAGCCTGATCCCTCTCGCCCTGACTCAAGATCAATTGGTTGCCTAACCCTAAGTATGACTATGTCTGACTATTAACCCAAAGCCACAACACTAAACCAAACAAATAGAATTTAGATTTATCTACTTTCGCCTGCAGTATTTCTTTCATCAACTTCCTTTGGTTATACTTCGTCTGAAGTATTTCCTTCATCAATTTCCTTGGTTATACTTTTTTTGAAGTATTTCCTTCATTAACTTCCTTTGATTATACTTCGTCTGCAGTATTTATTTCATCAACTTCCTTGTTTATACTTCATCTGAAGTATTTCCTTCATCAACTTCCTTTGAAGATAATTCATCTTCAGTATTTCCTTCATCAACTCCCTTTGGATATATTTCTTCTGAAGTATTTCCTTCATCAACTCCACTAGGTATGATTAGTTTCGTCTAGAATACTTCGTTCTTTCAAGATGTCATTAGATATGTTTACTTTCATTTGAAGTGTTTCTTTTTGTATTGAATGCATTTGGATTTATTGGATTTCATTTGAATGCTATCAGACGTTCTTGGATTCAATCGTATTCTGCGTAGTTAGAATATAAAGATATAATGGAACAACAACCCCAACAAGGATGAGGACAAGATCAAGATTGTCAAAACATTGAACAGGATGATTGTCAACACATTGAGCGAGATGATTATCAGGACATTGAGCAAGAACAGGACCGAGGTTAACAGAATAATGAGCAAGTTGAGTTAATACTTTGATCATATTGAACCTACTTTTTGCAATTATATTGTTTTAAATTATGAAATTGCATTGCTATGATTTATCCAAATATTTTGGTATAAGTTCATAGTTAATGTCTTAATGATAAATTTCCAATCCTTGAACTTGGACACTATCATTTGTCACCCTAGAACTAATGGTTTACATACTAGTTAATAAGTCTGTATCTAAGTGCCATGCTTAGCTTTGCTTAGATACATTGTCATTGTGGGCAATGATTTGCCCAAAACATCATTAAAAATATTTGAAAGTGATATTGGGCAGTCGAGGCCGGAAGCCTGGCTGGTATGTTGGATTAAAGGTAATTTCAAAGTAAAAGAAAACCAAAAACAGATTTAGACTCGGGTGGCTAGAAAGAGTGGCTATTGCCAGGTGCACGACATAATGAGTATGTGGGTGGTACCGTCCGACTCAATTAAGGACCCAGATCTTGTGATGACCTCTCATGTAAAAATAGTGCAACTACAAGTCCATAATGGGTACGACCTGACTAACTAATTTGTCTGTCGGCTTGCAACTTCACCATTGGTGGGTGTGTGGAGTGCGCAAATGGGAGACCTCCCATGGGCAAGGTCCAAAGAGGTGATACTTAGCGGTGTGGGGTTGCATTGAGGTGGGGCATTGTAAAGGCTTTGTGATAATCAACTTAGTTGCACACCTATGGAAGTGTGTTGGAGATATTATAAGTTGAATATATCTTGTGGGTAAAGTGTACAAACTCTGCAGAGTAAGAAAACTATCTGGATAGCCGTGCTCATGGTCAAGAGCGGTGCTGAGAACTTGCTTGAACTAGCTTTAATTTTTATAAAATAATTTGTGGGTGGAATGAAAAGCTGGGCTGAAACCCAGGGATTTGAGATGGCCTGGTCGAGGACCAGTGAGAAGTACGGGATGTGACCCGAGCATTGGGTGGTTGTAGTCACTCAATGGTATAGGAGATGGAATCTCCACTAATACTTTACAACAAAACTCAGTTTTTGAAAACCTGTGTTAGTTAAAATGCGAAGTCTCAAGAATTTGCTACTACATAAACTAATTCAAACGCAAATAAAAGAACCATGAACCTTCCTTGATTATCCTTGCATATATAATAATTGCATTATGTGTGTTGGCTCGCGAGTACGGTTGTGTACTCATACTCGCTCTTTATATTCTTTTAGTCAGTAGGCATAAAAGAAGGCTACATGGACAATTATGTGCATTCAAGATTGAAGATCAAGAACGCTAAGAACTAGGTCCTGGGCCCCAGTCAATTATCTGTGGGTATATCATGAGGCTTCCACGTGTTATATTGATTAGTCTGCTTCCGCTGCTATTCTTTGAAAGGTATTTGGCATATTCGGCCATTCTGCAAGTCAAAAGCCGTAAGGTATATTTACACTTGTTTATTACTATCCAGTAGCTTTACACTTTCATGATATGTGTTTATATCCAATGATGTAACTGTGAGCACTAACTACTGATCCAGGGACTGGTGTTGTGAACACAAAGGATTCCAAATTGCAAATTTGGGGTTGGACAACAAGCCAGCCCACCGCCAGCCTCCTTCCTTCTTCCACTACCGTGCGGGCCCTCCTTGTCAAGCTTGTCTTCCTTCCCGCTATGGATTCCTTGCGCTGTGTCTGAGTCGAACACAAGCTGTGCTACCGGCTTCCTCTTCAACTCTCCCTCTTCGGGCCTTTATAAGTCGAGCCACAAGCGTTACATTTTGCGCATCGACCTCCTCTCCCAAAGACCCAAGCCGCCGGCCTCGGAGTTGACCCCTCTAATTGCAATTTGCTGAAGAACCCGCCGACCGTCATTGTGGTCCACCACCCATTCCGCCACCGTTGAAGCTCCTTCGTCCTCATCGTCTTCATCTTTGGATTCACGTGCACGTGTTCTACCTAGTGCTTCCACCATCTTTGCTCGAGCGTTACCTCGCCGTCGACACCCTTCTTCCTCAAAACTAGCCTCACTGCCATCACCTTGATCTTCTTGCCGGTGAGTATCCTGGCATTCCCAAGTGTGTCACGATGTGTTTCGAACCTTCCCCTTCCGATCCCCACCTCTCTTTTGTTCAGTCAATCATCGTGCCTCACCGCCACCATCTTCCTTTCTTCCTCGCCGCTGGCCTCCATCTCGCCGCCACTTTGGTCACCCTCCCACCGCCCCAAGGTATCCTACATGATCCTCATCTCTTCGCTGAGCCAGTGCTTCCCTCAGTTCTCTCCGAGCATCGCTGCTCCACCGAAACTGTCGCGCACCCAAGCAGCTCCTCCTCCACCGCCACCATCGCTGCCACTTTCATCGCGCCACCACCACCCAAGGGACCCTCAATGTACGGGGGACCCATTTTAGCCCTTCGCTAGAGTTCCCTTACCTCCACTCAGCGCCGCGGCCTTGTGCAAGCCGCCGGCCATCTTCCTTTCTATTTCTCCCTTTGGCTTCTTTCTCTGCCACCTAGCCGGCCACGTAGTCGCCACCAAAGCCTTTGCCACCCATGTGGCATCCTCGACAGTAGCACCTGTGGCAGTACAAGTGGCAAGCCGAGCCCACAGTAACACCCATGGCAGTCCATGTGGCAAGCCGAGCCAAAACCGTAGACCCGGTTCATCATAGACTTGAGCCACTTCGTGGACTTGGTCCATAGAGTAGGGCCCACTTAACATTCTCTAATCCTTTTTCTGGATTTCCTTTAATTTAGAAATTCAAAAAAATCTTGTGGGACCCACCTATCAGTGTCCTTTTTATTTCCTTTTTCTTTTTCAGCCAAAGGAATATTCCAAAGAGTATTCTTTTCTCTCTCTCTCTTTTTCCTTTTCGGCAAATCTTTCGAGAGCCTGTTCTCCACGGTCCGAACTCCGATTCAGACCGTTCAAATTTCTAAAACCATCTAAAATTAATCTATTTATTTTAAACTTGGTTTTACTATTTTTGGATTTTATTTTATTTTGGGTTTATTTGTGCTTCGCATGTTGTTTTCTCTAACGTCCTCAAAAATCCTTAAGTTGGATTAGCTAAGCATATCATGTTTATGTGTGTAAATTATGTATTAATGTAAAACTTTGGTTTCTGTAATAAAGTTTGTCCCAAAACTTCAAATTTTCAACTTGAATTCAAGCTTTAATGTAAATCCAGAAAAATGGGTTATTAAAAGTTGCTAGAAATAATTTATTAAAATATTAGATTATTTATCATGAATTAATATAATTTTTTGCAAATTTTTAGAAGTCGTTTTGATCTCACCAAAATTCAAACCATTTCACTAATGTAGATTTCAAAATATTTTAATTCTGACAAATTTTAGTATGAACAGTGCTTGAAATTATTTTTCCTAAGTCCTATTTGATTCTCTTAACACCCACAAAAAATTTTAGAATTTTTAAAATTTATTATCTATTTCAAATTGCTCGGTCAAACATTTTGAAATTCGGTCAAAACTAAATCCAAACCCTAACCAAACTGGTACGATCGGACTGTCCGAGCGGAGTTGATCACACTGCACCGCTGTCTGTTCGGATCGTCTGAGCTGAGTTGGTCTGACCCGAACCCAACCCGACTGGACCCGACCCAAATGACTTTATCGGACCCAATTTGTTCGCTCGCACCCGACACCGGCTCACGCTGCTTTTCCTTCAGCCACTGACCGGTGGGGCCCCATTGTCAGCACCGCCCTCTTCCTCACACCGATCGCCCACGTGCGCTATCACCGTGCATGCTCGCCACCAAGGTCGTAGATCGCCACCTTGAGTCTTTGTGTCCGTCTCTTAGGCATCGCTTGGACTTCACTTAGCTCCCTATCCCGCTCATTCTCTCCCTCTCGCACTCGTTTCTTCTCACTGCTCTCTTTTTAGTTCCCACTGAGGAAGAAGATGGGTGGAGCGCCGTCGTGTGGAAGCCTCCTGTGAGCCCCAAGATCCATCGTCGGACTCCTCGCTCAACGTCGTGTCCATTTTTGCTGGTCCAAGCCATCTTCACCCACTCAATTGCCAGAAGCCATTTCATCATTCGCGCCTCCGGTCGCTGCGGTCGCTGCTAGTGAGACATTTTCCATGCCGTCTTGTCCTTTATGATCGCAATGTTCCACTAAGTTCTTAGGCGAAGTTAATTTGATTTTGGTGTTGCCTCGAGGGTGTGCCAACCATTCTTCCCCAACAACAGTGAGCTATCTCTACCTACCATTCGAGCATCCCTAACCTCCTCTGTCATCGGCATTAAGAGTATTTGTGTTCTTGGTATCCGGCGATCCTCGACAAGACTTTCTCAAGCCCCTCGATCAATAAACGTCTCCTCCTTGTAACATCCCAAACATTGGTTTGTGTATCAAATGTATAAAAATGAGGATAAATTAAAACTTTTTGATGCCTCATGATGTCATTTGAAATTTCTGGGAATTTTCCCCAAGGGTTTCCTTTTTTTAAAGACCAATGCTTCAATTGATGGGAGCATAATCTTTAAAAACTCCTTAAGAAAATCTTACGATCATCCTCTGGAAATATTTTTCCTAGCTCCTAGATCATCTCAGTGACTCCTCTAAAAAATTCAAAATTTTTAGAAATTATTTACTATTTCTAAGAGGCCAGTCAAACCAGTTGGTCACTTAGTCAAACCCCTAGGGCAAGCATCTTGTGATTTTTCTAGGAAGAAATGCAGTGCATCAAAATTCTGAAAAAAATTGCAAAAGGTTGTTCTTAGATCCAGTAACCTTCCATAAAAATTTCAGAGTTTTATTTGGAGCTATGAAACTCCCTCTAAAAAGTCGCTAACCATCTCAGCCTTATCTTAAAAAAAATCAGTTTTCACTGTTCCACGGGCTTAGACCCAACCCCGGCTCGACCCACTTGTTTTGGTCAAACCGCCTAACTACACCGGCGCACCCAACTCAGCCCAACCATCCTTGCGCATTGTGAACTGTCCGATTTGGAAATCAACGGTCTGGATTGAATGGAACGTTCGGACCGTCTAAACGCACCCCGTCGCGTGAACCGTCCGATTGGAAATCAACGATCAAGATTGAATGGGACGTTCGGACCATCCGAACCTCCCCGTCACTTGGGCCATCCGATCAAGATCTAACGGACAGAAACAGTACTGCTCGTTTAAACCAACCCAGCCCGTTTCTCTTGAGTCACTAGCAGTGGGGCCCACTTGTCAGACATGTCGTCTCCAATGCGCGGACACGAGCAGAGCCCAAGCGCCACGTCGCGGCAAAGCTCCGTGTGTCCCCGTTAACATCGTCAATCCACCGCCCACTCCAGCCACTCCTGGAGCTTCACCCGTAAACACCGCCCCATTTCCGTCCGTTGGAGCCCTTTTATCTCGCCTCCTCTCGCACTCTGGCTCTCACTTTCCCTCTCGGTGGCTGAGGGAAAGGAGGCAAGCTCTCGTGACCTCCTCAGGTGAGCTTTGCTCCAGTGCATCCCTCTCATTCTCCATCCCATACTACCCCTTTGTGCTCTAGTTTGAGCTCTTGTCTTCATGTGTAGGTTCCAAAACACGAAGGTTGTCTTTTTCTTCTCTGGTGCGCGAACCGTGACGCTCCCCCGTGTCAACCTTCGCTCTGGTGCGTCATGTTGCGCCCCAAGGATTAACTAAAGTTTCCCCTCGATTAGTTTCTTTAATCGCTCGCAGAAGCCCGCGGAATTTGAGCTTTCCCATTTTTTTGCCACTAGCACCCCCTTCTTCCCCGACGATGGCACGGTGAGGCATTAACCGATTCCGTGCATTTTCACCATTCCTTTAGCACCCTCTAGCTTTTTGCTCAGGGCATCCCCACCACGGTGAAGCTCCAAGCCGCCGTCATCGTCCTCGACGTCGGCGAGCCTCCAACTAGCTAGTCCTCTCTGTAGCTCTCAGGTAGATTCACTGGACCCCCGACTACCTTTTGTGTGCACTAGTTAGATCTTTTAGCCACCAGATTGTGACATGCACCGTAGCTGTAGAAGCACCGCCGCCTCTCGTCGTTGCGCCGCCACTGTAGGTTACCTTAGTTGTAACACCCTAGCTATTCGGAAGCCGAGATGTCACTTAAATCATCTAACATACAACCATAATGCGGAAGAATTTGAATAATATCAACTAATGACATAAAGAGATCACTATCTAATAGAACCATGGCATGACAATAGTCTGAATTCAAGCAAGTATAACGAAGGGTGATCGAAGATCACAAGCAATACATACTCAATCATAACATAGAGAGGTTATCAACTACATCTAAATTTAATTATTACAGTTCATCAATTAACGAATGAAGGCTAGAACCAAGTCCTATTATTGAATTGAAATATGGTGAAGTGAACGAATAGTGCATGTCTATTCCCTCCCAATAGAGCCATCATCAACGATCACCTAAAATAAACAAACAAAGCAAGAATGAGTCTGAGACTCAGCAAGTACAGTGAATAATTGAACTTACAACAATTATGAACAAGGCAACATCTTTTAAGAATAAGAACATAACATCGAATGAATATATGAATGAATGAAATGAATGCATTGATTGAAAGGAATGGACTGCACACGTGCTTATACCGGTATAGCTAGTGACACACCCGTCGGTGTTCACCTAAGCCCGTATTTAACAAAATACGGGGATCCAAGTCCTGTATGAAGAACGTTTCATACGGGTGTCCAAATCTGCCAACATTGGAATGGTGGGTCTTACGTGCCCATACTAGAATTGATGGGTCTTATAATCCACTCTCGTGGAAGGAACATGAAAAATGGATGCATGTATTGAAATATGAATTATGAAAGGCATCATGTCTACACATGGAATTAACAGATAAGAAAGGAACATAAACTTTGAATATTCTCATGGATCACAGAAAAGCACAATACCAACATCAAGCATCCAGCATTCACTAATCATAAGAATATCAAAGTACTTGCCTTTCGCGTTGCGACGCGTGAGTGAGCAAAGACGGTGCCCCTAAACCCGAAGCCTCTCCTCCTACACAAGTATGTGCTCGAAATAAGAACAACATGGTACAAGACACTACCATTAACATTCTACAATACCCTCCCGAACACCCAAGAAATAGCCATAATCCCTAATCTGAAAACAGGCAACACAACCACGGAATCGAATCTGGACAGCAGAATGAAAATAACCATAACTATTGATCTGGGACTCGAAACGAGGTGAGCCTAGTTCCTGAAGAAACTTAACGAACATATCTACAACATTCTAGTTGGCGAGATAACCCAATTCGGCCAAAATAAAATGCTAACAGGCAGTTGAACTCAGAAGACAGATTCTGCCCAAACGAAACGAACAGCAGTAAAGAACATAGCGTAACTTTTGATCTACAACTCCAATTAGGTCGTTCTTTGACATTCTGGAAAGGTTATGAAATTTTTTAAAATAATATAGTTGGGTGGAAACCCTGAGTTTGCCTCTAACATGAACATAAATTAAAAGACAAATTAACAGATCAATCTCATCAGAATTCTGGGCAATACGATTGAAACTATCATAACTTTTGATCCATATGTCAGAATTAGGTGTTCTTGGCAGCCACGGAAAGCTAGAAACATTATCTAAATATCTCTAGGAGATGGATATCTCCAATTCGGTTTCTGAGGATCCGAAATTGGCCACGCAACAATCTGGACAGATTCTAAAATTCTAACAGCAGCAATTCGATCCAATCCAACTACTCGAATTCACAACTAATCATTAACAAACAGCGGGGAAAGCACATCATTACCCTTGAAGACCCGTGGGAAGACAATGATCTATCCTCAAAGAAGCTCCTCTCCTAGTCCCTTCTCCTTTCTTCTTCCCGATGGCCGGCAGCAGGGAGGGTGGCGCCGGGGAGAGGAGGAGCAGCAAGAGGGGGAGTACTGTAGCACGCCACTACTGTAGTGTAGCTACTGTAGTGCAGTGGCTACTGTAGCAAGGAGTGGCTAGGGTTTGGTCCCCTCCCCTCCCTTGCCTTCTAATGGGCTGCCAGCCCACTCATGGGCCTTGGGCCACTATGGTCGGCTCCTCTCCTCTCAAATATGGGTTGGCGGCCCATTCCTCTCCTAAAATTCTGAATTTTGAACTTAATTCCATCTCTAAACTTTGTTACAATCGATATTGAATAAATTTCCCTCTCCCGAATAATATTTTCTCCAATTGATATTTAGGGTATTACATTAGTCCTCACCGCCGGTGCCTTTAGCTTCGCATAGCTTCTAGGAACCCGTTTTGAGCATTCACTCGGGCCGCCATGGCGCGTAGCGCCAGCAAGCCAGCGAGCAAGCTCGCGGTCACTCAAGCTTGCGCTTGGCGTGTTCCGACCGCCACTGTAGCCAAGTGATTAGGACATTAATCCGGCTCATTAATACCTAATGATTGCTTAGATTTCAGTAACAGCTGCCTTAACATGCTTTTGAGTCTATGGCATGTAGGACCTGCGTATAGAAAACGTTAGGTTTAAGCGTCGATTAAAGCTAGAGTCTTTGACAAGTAGGACCCACCTATCAGTTCACATGAGTCCGAACGTATCCTTCGTTTGGACCGTCCGATTTTGATTCAACGGTCTAGATCTTTTTGGCCGTTCGGACCATCTGAACGTATCCTTCATTTGGGCCATCCGATCTTGATTCAACCGCTTAGATCTCTTTGGCCGTTTGGACCGCCCGACGTAGCCGTTCGTGTGGGCCGTCCGATTAAATCTCGACGGTCCAAACGTTTTCAGCTTAGGGTTTATAAGGAAATCCGTATATCAAATTATTTGTACACTAAAAATTACTTTAAACTTCAAAATTGCGTAAGTATTTCATTTTAACTCCTTTTTGCATGATTCAAATTTTGTTGGGTTACATTTTTAGTGTACTTTATTTTATATGGTTTTTTAATTTTGTTGCTATTCTAGAAAATGTTGTTAGTAGAATTACTTTCAATTTAGCATTATTTTTGCACTAAAAATTCGTCTAACTTGAAAAATGCATAAGTATTTCTCTGTAACTCCAATTTGAGCAAACTCAAACTTGTTGGTTTTCTATGTTACCGTACGTTTTTGTAGAATAGGTTTTGAGCATGATACTATCTCTGAAAATCTTATTTTACTTATGGTTTTGTGCACCACTTTCAAGACTTTGAAAAATCACAAGAAATTCATCTTAGCTCCAAATGAGGTGAATCAAATTCCATTGTTCATCTCATGTGGTGCTCTGTCTACCATAAAATTTTCATGTTCACCACCTTTCTAGAAATTTTTGTCAAAAATTTAATTTCGGATGAACAGTACCCGAGAGGGATTTTTCAGCATTTATTCAAAAAGCTGATTTTGTTTTGGCTATAACCTTTGCATGAGACATCTAAATCATTTTATTTTTGTTGGTAAATTCATTTAAAATCATGCTCTACCTTCTGTGAAAATTTCATGATTTTTGGATGACTTTGAATTTTTGAGTCATTTCGGTGTTATTCGTTCTTATTGTTTCTCCTCGAATCTTTCGATAGGTTCCGATGAATTTTTTTAGTACGAGAGTGATCCTCTGCAGCAAGAAAGTTATCTCCAGCAAGGCAAGCAGTTTTTCATTGATGCACGTTGATCCTATTATTTGCGCATGTTAATATTTCAAATGTTTTAACTGTATGTATGCATGCTATGTTGTTAAGTTATTTCCCAGTTCGCGATAGTTTACCTGATTAGTTAAATGAACTATAGGTAAACATCCATCCTCTACTACTGAGCCTAGGTTTATATCCGTTGTGATTTAGAGCTCGATGGATGGGCTCTAGTCACTTTACTTGTAGTATACGAGTTGATGTCGCTTAGCAATGCTTAGAACGGTAGAATGGGGATCATTGCTTCGGTGATGGTTATTATATCATCACTTTAAATTACTAGGGTCAGGGTACCCATGTATGTATTGTACTTGGAAAACTAAAACTAAAAATAAAATATTTTAGACTTGGGCACATTGGTTGGATGGTGTGATTGTCGGGTGTGCATGGATGGTGCCCGAGTCAACAAGCACCGAATTACTTGCACCACCGTACTGAGCATTTTGCGTACTAACCACATGAGAGGGATATGGGACATCTCTTGACTGAGTACTTTGGCGTGTGTTCGCTCCGAGTCGCAGGAGGTTGTGTGTGTTGGGTGTGACGGGATGGGTTCCGGCTTTAGGTCCCCTACCCCGAGGGGCATCGGTAAGTTATCTCTCTGCCGATGACTCCAACACAACATATGGTTTCCATCATATGGGTGACTCGTAGTTAATACACAATATTGGAAAGGTCTCGTAGGACTTAGCCTTGCCGACATACCTTCGGAAGTGTGCTTTATCTGGTGGCAAAAGAGGCGGTCTGGCATGTGGGTACATTGGTACATCCCTACAGGGTATAAACTATTCGAATAGCCTTGTCCTAGGTTATGGACATGCTCGGATACGCCCCGTGAGAATTAGACTACAATATTTTCGATAAAACTTGAAATCGGGTGGTACGAATGGGTAATTCGTGCTATGTTGTGGTGGCTGTTGGGAAGTCACCTCTAGGATGTTATTTATGCTTATAAATGTTGTCTTATTGATATTTAAGAAATCAAAAATAGATTTGCTAAAATTGCCTTCAATCTATTACATTATTGCAAATGAAAAATTACTTTATGCGTCGAAATGAACCCTATGACTCCTCCTTTGATTCAGCTTGCATGTAGCTATGTATAGGTTTGTTATACGTAAGTCTTGCGAGTACATTTTTGTACTCAACTGCATTGCTTAATTGTTGTAGAGGAGGTTGACTCCCAAGGGGTTAACTATTGTGAGACCAACTTCGTTCAGGACGACTAGCTTGGCGGCCCGGTCGGTTGCCTTGTGGGTAAGGGCAAACCGGTTGGCTTCTGTTTCAGCCATCTTATGGCAAGTGTTTCTGCTGCAACTTAGTCTCTTTTGTCATTTGGCCAGTCGACCACTGTTGTATTATGTACTTGTTATCTTTTGGATACTGTAACTTTGCCGCTACCAGTAATGTAATCTTGTATGGAATGGATGCATAACTTTTGTACGGGGTATGTGTACTGCAATTCTGGGAAGTACATGTACGTCGAGGCGCGTGATATTTGGTTTGTGATGCTAGGACCAATTGGATGGTTAAGTACTACTGGCTATATACCCCGGGTCCTCACACTCCTCGAGCACCACCTCTTCGATTCCGCCTCCGGCCCTCATGAGCCTGCCACCGACGACCTCTGTACTCTACGTCACCTCGAGCGGGTTCGTGAGGCTTCTCCGCACTTGTGTGACATGATCCTGAGTCCGGAGAGTCTCTGCTGCGCCGATTAGCCATACACGGCCGCGCCACCACGCATGGGAGCCCCATTGAACTGCTGGAGAGTTGAGGCTTAACCCTAAACATTAAGCACTTACGTGATTTCTTAATGTTCTTATGATGTGTAGGCCCCATAGTAATAAACCTGATTAGAAATTTAATTTAAAATCGCTTAAGCCTTTAAGTGTTTGACATGTGGGCCACTTGACCGGTTAAGTAGAGCGTAGAGTTGTGAAGTACATTTCTCCTTAACGAAAACGTATCCCTTTGAATATGTCTTTGAGGTTGTCTCGGCTGGGGCTGGGTCAATGATGACCAACTCAAACCCTTGGCCTCAGTCCCGCTTGCCATTCGCTTTGGTTAGATGCGAGTGAGTGAGAAAAGTATTTGATTCTTTTAGAATTCTGAAATGATTTAAAGTTACACTAAAAAATTCAAATAACTTGAAAATTTCATAGCTAATTCAATTTAACTCCAAATTGAATGAAACAAAATTTGTTTATTTTCATTTTTAATGTACTTTTAAATGGACTAGGTTTTAAGCATGCTTCTGTACCAGAAAATTTCAGAAGATAAGTTAATGTCTTTAACAAATTGTTTTTACATTAAAATTGATTTAACTACAAAAATCATAAGTATTTCACTATAACTCCAAATTAAGTAAAATTAATTTTGTTAGTTTTATTTCTTGCTGTAATTTAACTTGGAATAACTTTGAAATATGTTTCTATTATGGAAATTTTTTATAACTGTTTTATTTGTACATTAATGACTTTAACATTGTAAAATGTGTAGGAAATTCATATGAGCTCCTTTTGAACTAAAAATTTGACCTAAATTCACCTAAAATCTTACTCTACCTACTGTGTGAATTGCATGCAATT
The DNA here is from genome assembly GCA_036346405.1 of Phyllostachys edulis. Classification (NCBI taxonomy): domain Eukaryota; kingdom Viridiplantae; phylum Streptophyta; class Magnoliopsida; order Poales; family Poaceae; genus Phyllostachys; species Phyllostachys edulis. Next base: position 7,944,387 of record CM070561.1, on the reverse strand, counting down.
TTGGATGATTTGTTATTTTTGGCTTTATTTGGAGTTTATTGCAATATCATCTTTTCGTTAGGTTTTCAACGATTTCGATGCATTGTGAGTTCAACCTGAGGGTATTTACGAGTGGTACCAACAAAGGAAAGCAGTTCTTTCCTTTGATGCACGTTGAATTCCTATTAATTTCAAAAAGTAGCTATGTTGATTTTCAAGTATTCTATGCATTGCTTTAATTTCAATTACCGGTATGTCAAATGGGTAGCTTTAGATATGTCCTACTTGCTGCACTGGCCTTCCTTGAATATTGATTACCCTTTTACCTTCAATGATTAAGGTTATATGGGTTGTTTGATAATTTTTAGAACGATGTTTGGCCATGCTAGTAGATGTAGTCGAAAGTGGTTGATGGAGCTAGTCCATCAGCCGAGGGTAAATTGAATTATGTTGAATTGAGAATTATGTTCAGATCTTCGATATTCTAGTTATTGTGGACATGTTGGGCATTGGGTTCTTTACATTTTAACTTGGATGGGTGTAGGGTTATGATGAGAAATTGTTATGGATTTATGTAGCCCTGTCTGGGTGATTAAGGACCGATCTGTGTGGTGTTGAACCAAGTCACAGGTGCAACCACATGCTGTGTTAATGGCGAAGGCTTGGCCTATTAATTTGAAGTGTGTTTTCTATCAAACCACAAATAGATTGGCAATTATTATTTTTATTATTGTTACTATTGTATTGTCAATCTAGTGGGAGCATGATAAGCTTTGTCTTACTTGCTCTTAAGGGTCGCTTGTGTTTGCGAAAAGCTTCGCAAGGACTTACTTACACAACGAGGTGTAACTGTGGTTCAGGCGACCGACAGTCTACCATGGTGTGTATCCTCGAGTGGTTTAATAGTTGATACATGACATTGTAACGGCCTCGTTATGATATCTCAGTCATACTCTTACGGAAGAGTGCATTGGCCAGCAATGAGAGATATTCATATCATGTGGGTAAAGCAGCACAAACTTTGTAGAGTCATAAATCTATTCGAATAGCTGTGTCCCCAATCATGGACAATGCTTGTGGGAAACCATGCACAGTTAGATATTGGGAATAGGATCCGGGTATGGTTGGAAATGAATTATCGTCACGAACGGGATGTTCGTGTATTGATGTTTGTTTACTCGGGTGGGGTAGCCACTTTGGGTATGATTTCATAATGATAAAATCTTGGAATTATTGATCTTGAATTGGAGTACTTACTGTTATATCATATTTCTTATTTTTTGTCAAATGGCAATTTAAATCTATACTAGTTATCTTGTCAAATAACCTGGCTTTACGCTGAAAAAGAACCATTTTAGCCCTCCTTTGACCCCAAGTGCATTTACTTAAATTTGCTATTCGTAAGTCTTGCGAGTACGTTTTTGTACTCAGTTGGCTTGTCTAAGTTGCAGGTAAGAACGTCATAGTTAACGCAAGTTGAGGTGATAATGGGTGATTTATCGGCTTTAATTCCAGTCGGTTGCCCTTGGGTTGTGGCGCACCATTGGGAAGGTTATTTAATTTACTTGACCTTCTGTTCTCGTTTATTTAATGTTTCCGCTACTAATTTTTATTTGTTATATCCTAATCGTGTATGCAAGTGATATAATGTTGTTTGGATATGTGCATGTTAGCAGCTGATCATGGGAGCTAGCATGAGATACATGTCCGGGTACTCGAAATCAAATTCATTTCCTGTTATGGGTCATGTCTCTAGCGTAATCACTTAACTTGAAATGGGTTTAATTTCGGGTCCCCCACATTTTCTCTCCAGTTAGACAATCTGTTTCAAGGAGCAGGAGCATTAGTAAGTTTTGAAGATCCAAGTGTGGTAACTAAACAAAGCCAAGGCATGTAGTAGTACCTTGATCATATTGAATCTATGATTTTAAAATTATATTGTTTTATATCAAATTGCATGTTACCTTTATATTGATTGTTTTGGGAATAGTTAATCACATATTTGTCACTACAACTCCTTTGATTATTTGAATGCCATGAATCAATTGACACCATAGGATGGTCAATATTAGTTGGACATATTTGTATCACCAACATGGGTAACGTAGAGATGCTTAGTCATGCTTAGTTACGATGGGCTCATGATCACTTGTTTAAATATTGAAATTTTGACTTAATGATATATGGAATTGTGGTGTAATGTCATTGTTGTGCAATTGTGGTGTGATATCACTATTGTGTCGATTGTGGTGCGATGCCACTGTTATAAAATTGTGTGCCATGATAGATATTGTCATTTGTTTGGTTGAACAAAATAATTTACGCTCAGGCAAGTGATCGTGCAGCAAAGGGTGTGCGTGAGCCACATTGTTTTGGATGGGGTAGTCTCGCCTGAGTAACTTGTCAATGACTTATCTTGTACGCCATTGAAGTGGGCCATATCGTACAACCACATATCTAGTATGGGATGGACATTGCTAATTAATTAGCCATGTTTCAATTCTAGTTCTATTTTTGGAAGCATGAATTTTGGGATGGATATTCACAATGGCGCAAGAGGGGGGCCTTGTCTGGTCATGATAACATTCAATGTTGAAACTTTAGTGGACAAAACTGGGTTGGAAAGGAGCTTTGTATAGGCCTTATGATAATCACTTAGTCGCGCACCTACGAAAGTGTGTGATCGAACATTATAAGTTGATTTATCTCTTGTGGGTAAAGCTGTTCAACCTCTGCAGAGTTAAAATTGTTTAAATAGCCATGCTCGCAGTAATAGCCATGCCCGCAATCAAGGACATGCTCGGGGATTTCACACGAGAGGTAGAGTTTCTTATAAAAATGTGTTGGTTGGTGAATGGGAGATTCAGTTGGTGAATGTGATGTTCACGTGGTGGATAGGATATTCACTTGGTGTTTTGGTTGGGAAGTAAGCGGGAGGTTCACTGGTTGTTTCAAAGTAATTATCTATTTATTTATTATTCTTTTCAATTACTTATTTCAATCTATTTACTATATTTACTATCAATATTGCTTTCTGCAAAAGAACCTGTAATACCCTGATTATCGATTAGAGAGAGAATTAATCGAGAAAGGGTTATTAGTGAAAAATTCAGAGTTTTGGGGAATTTATGGAGTTGGGCTTCCGGCCCAGACTGCACAGCCTTGTGGCTGACCATGTTGGGCCAAGGGGGGAGGTGCCCATGGCCCAAAGCCCATGCTGCCCCTACTCTTCTTAACCCTAGCCAAAGGGGCACCATTCCCTTTCCTATCTCCCCGCCGCCGCCAACACTTGCAACCCCCAAAGCTGTTGGCACGCCTTCCGTCCTCCTCCTCCGTAGATGGCGCCTCCTCTTGCCCTAAGGCTCGGCCGTCGTCTCCGCCCGCAGCTCTTTCTCAACCGATGCTGCCTGTGGCTCCTACTCAGCCACCCCTTCAGCTTCTCCGGCGCTCGGTGCTGCTGCTACGCCGCCGCCTCCTTGTTGTCTCTCGTGCAAAGACAGGCGCGACCCCGCCGCCGCCTCGCCAGCCCGTGCGCCTCGCCCTCGGCCAGCGTGGCTTCCTCGGCTCCTGGCTCCTCTGGCGCTTCCTCGCCTGCGCCGTTAGCGCTTCCTCGTCGGTCTAGCCGCCTCGCCACCGCCGGTTTCCCACCTCAACACGGCCGGCGCCGCCACTGACACCGCCGCGCCCTCGTTCCAGACGCGACGCCCGGCACCAGCGGTGCCATCCTCCGTGCCTCGCCGGCGGCGTCTTCCAGCAGTAGCTGCGTGCGTGCAAGGTAGCGATCTCCTTCTCCGCCTTCTGCGATCTAGGACTAGGTGGATGATTGGATGTCATGAATTGAATTAGTGTGTCTTTGAGTTTCGTGTTGCGGTAAGGTGTTCGAGGATATGCCTAGCCCGGGTGCTGCCTCTTGGATGTACTACGATGGTCCTGTGAAGTTTCTTAAGGGGATTGGGAAGAAACGTGTGATTTGTTGAGTCAGTGCTTGTGCTGTGCCAGCTAGCGAGAGCGAATTGGCTTGATCTCAGATATCTTCAGGGACTTGATCAAGGCATTGGCTATCCAGTCATGAACATAAGAGTGGTTTGCTGATTCTTGCTGCTCTAGATAGATCCATAAAGCGAGCTGTTAATCTTAGCCAAGCGTGTTCAACTCCGATCTGGTAGCGAGGCCAAGATTGTCCATGAACATGCTCTTACATCTATATTGGATATGGCTGTTATCATGCTGCCTTCTTAAGATGGTTCATAGGAGGCAGTTCTTCTAAAGGTCCAAAAGGTTTCAACCGTCTTGTTCGCTCTCCATGGAGTACACTTGATATTGTTGCAGAGGTCAAACAACCCATTCTCTTCCTTTATGGATTGCAAGACGATCTGGGACCCCCCCCCCTTCACACGTGAGGATGCTTTATGTCAAGGCCCTTGATCATGACATCAATTGTAGATTTGTTGATTTTCCTAGTGGTATGCTGATTCCCTCACTCATAATATGAACAACTGAATTATAAATTAGCATATTTATTACTTCTTGCTTTGAATTCTGAGTGATGTTTACCTTCCATGATGGCTGGGAAAACGCTAGCTTCATTGGAATCTGCATGTGGAGTAAAATGTACCTGTGTATACAACTCTAAGGGAAAGAAATGGATGTGGAGTGGGGCATGGTGCGATGATGGTGGTGGGTTGGTTTATGCTGGTGAAGGTGCTGCAGCTGGTGCATGGGGTGGTGGTGAACCCCGGTGCTAGAACGTTTCGCCATTTGTCTTCTGTCACGGTCGAGGCAAGTGCAAGTATTATTGAGTTATTATCCTATATACTTGATGAATGCCATAGTTGATTGATGTTGATTGTTGCTTAGTAATGTTGATGAGCGTAAATGCTATAGTTTAATGACGATGCTTATTACTTGGAAATGTTCACACGATGCTGCAAGCTAATGGTTACATGATGATGCGTACATATTACTGTTTAAATAGTGATGCTTGCGTGATAATGGTTATACGTGGATGGTAGGAATGATGGGACAAGGTGAGCGATGAGGCTACCTTGTCAATGATGAATCATGATAATGACAATGGACATGTGCATTTGCATCATGGCAAGTACCTTAGTGTTTCTATGATTATGACATGTTGTATGCTTGTGGTTGGTATTGTATTTCTAAGTACCATGTTAATATTTACCAGATCGTATTCTATCCATTTGTGTTACTTCCATGAATAGAGAGCATGTAATTTCAATGTTCATATGTCATACCATGCATCCATAATACATGTTTCAATCCACGGGAGTGGATCATTATATAAGACCCATCAATTCCAAGATGGGCATGTAAGACCCACCATTCCAATGTGGGCGTTTGGGACACCCGCATTTAAACGTTCTTCAGACGGGGCTTGGATCCCCGCATTTTGTTAAATGCGGGCTTAGGTGAACACCGACGGTGTGTCACCCGCAATACCGTATTTGCATGTGTAGTCCTTCGTTTCGTCCAAATCATGCATTCCATTCATTCAAGTGTTCATTCATGCTTATTTCATGCACTTTAATGCTGTTGTTCATGATGTGATCGTTTATTTCCTTTGACTGCTTATGGTGCTATCATAAGAGATGGATTTGTGTTTTGTATTGCTGTTGTTCATGATGTGATCATTTATTTCCTTTGACTGCATATGATGCTATCATAAGAGTGGATTTGTGGTCTATAATGCTGTTGTTCATGATGTGATTGTTTAATCCCTTTGACTACTTATGTTTCTATGTTTGATTTACTATTGCACTTTGCTGAGTCATGGACTCACTCTTGCTGTTGGTTGTGGTTTTAGGTACCCCCTTACAAGAACGGCATGCATGGGAGGGAATAGATTTAAATCTGGTTGCACCTTGGCACAAACAATTCACGGATGAATAATTTGGATGATGATTTAATATCTGAGAGTAATGCTTAATGGATTATTATGACTTATGCTTGGTATAATTTGTAATAGAGTTGATAGAATATTATGGATGCCCTTTTGATTATGTTTTAGTTGTTTAGCATTTTCTGGTGTGTCGTTGATGATTAGAGTATTGAGTTGATGTTATATAAAATTGTTTGAACCTTCGGTATAGCCATCTATACAAAGGAGGTTCTGTCGAAATTCAGTAAATAGACTTAGTTTTATTTGTTACTCTATTATTTTAGTAGCATTCCAGGCTCATGTTGGGCTGGGGTGTTACAGTTGGTATCAGAGCCCGGTTTTAGGTTCGTGGTAGTTGAAATATTAAATTGACACACTGTGCACAGCAAGATGGGAATGGGTCCAGCATTGCATTTACGTTTTCATTTTGTCGCATTGAGCTTTGCTGTTATGAATTGATTATGAATACTTATGATATGCCTATATGGTTATTATATGTTATAATAGTAGATGATGAGAGATTTAGTTTGTGGTTGTAGCCCTTGTTTGCCAGGTTGCACCACCGTTCGAGGTTTCAGAATAATGGAGTGATTACCTCGAGTCAACTAGTTCCAGGTGTTTGGTATGAGTCTCCTTGGGAAGATTTTTGTCTTCTTTGAGTTTGGAATGGTTGTTCTTGTTCAGATGCGGTGGATGAGTTTTCTTGGATTAGTGGTTCTATGCTATTGAGAGGAGTTCATCGGTCTTTGTTGGTTATCTTGAAGCAAACCTTTGGTCTCCTGAATGACGAGTTGTTTTGTTGATTGTAAACGTAGTTGATTTATGAAAATGTTCTTTTCCATGAAAGCCCTACCTTTCTTGTTGAATAATATGATCCGGTTATTCGTTTGGTATATTGGATAATGGAAATTTTCTTTTACAAATTTCATTGAAGAAAGTTTTGAGTCTACTCGTTTCTTTTGGAGTAGTTGGAAAGTTGGAGTTTAGAACCTTTTCTTTGAAAAAGAGAGTGTCAAAACCCTTTGCAAAGTTTTGTGATGTTAAGTGAGAAACTGAAGGTAAACAAGATAATTGATATGACGTCAAGTTGGGTTATCGGCGCAATGCATATTTAATCTTAACCAATGTCCTCGGTAGCGTAGCCGGTTAATTTATTGCTGCCTTGTATTGAGCGCTTGACGAGATGTGATTTGGAATATATTTATTCCTAATTAGAATCAACAGGGTTACTAAGGAGAGTGGATATCGATATGAACCTATCTTGTAAACATCTAATTGATGATCTTACATAAATGCTAGATTTACCTAATTCATAACATGCAAAAATTGTTGAAACCTGTATAAAGGACTAATGGTTGTTGGTGTTTCAATTTGTGAAACCTTGTTTTATAGAGATTATGTTAGTAAATCTTTAATCCTGTTTTGATCTAGTTTCTAAACATAGGGTGAAATATTGAATCTATGTTTATAAATGGTTATGTGATTGCAAATAGAATTAGCATTATATTTACACACATGATTAATACAATGGTCAATTGTTTATGAGAGCTGAAGTTGGTGTTGAGCACACCAACCGTTGAGTAGATGAAATTCGTTAGTCTTTGATAGCGTGCTTTGTGAAATTACTATTGCATAGTATGAACTTGTTAAAATAAATTCGTTACCACCCTGTGGCTTGTGTTTCTCTTGGGAAGCTTTAGAGTGGGGTAATAAAGTTTGATGATTCTTGGCACTAATGTGCAGTAGGAGTATTTGAGAATCGGAGTCAAATTTTATATCTTGTGGTTATTTGATTGTGCCTGAATCTTTTGCTCTGTCTGCACAAGAGTTGTCGAGTTTCAATCGCAATGTCTTTTTCTTATTGCTTGTTATTTGCTATTCCCTTTTTGAGGGGTGTGTGCTCTCAACTGCGGACTCAACTTTCGTTTTCTAAGATCATCGTTATTGGAATATTTCTTTTGGTCTCGTGCTCACCGTGAGGAGCAATGTTTTCCTGTGTGCCGAAACTTGTTCTTATTCGTCTCTTCCTTTTGAGAAAGGATCAACCGATTTGTGTTGCAAAGATTTTGTTAAGAGTAAGTTGGCAACTACTTGTTGGTAGCCAAGAAATGGTAGTGGTGAGATTTTGGTACCAAGTGATTGGAGGAGTAGTAGAAGATGAATTGGTCTTGACCTGTACCTCTTGGAGGAAAATTTTGATTCAAATGGTATGATTGTTGCTGAAGTTCAATTGATGGGTGTTGCGACCAAGTAAAACCTATGGTAAAGTGTAGTCCCAGAGCCCTAGTTTATGTTGAACTGTTGGGATCATTGAAAATATGGAAATCTTGATCAAGTCATAGAGTGACGCGATTGGGTTGTTAATGCGGGGTTGTGCTTGTGATTCATGATGATGAGGTTTAATGTGATTCTGACTCCAAAGTAATTTGATCGTTGCGGCAATTAATGGGATAGCAGGAAGGGTTGATTTAATATCAAGAATGACTCGGTCTTGTTGGGTAACCCTCTAAGAGTAATAGTCTTTGTGGAAGTAATTTGGTTAGGAAACTATTTCCATGATGAGGTTATTGAGTGAGTATGTCGGAATTGTGGGAATGATTAGAGATTTAATCCGATTATTTTGTCTATCTGTTATAAGGGAAGTTCGCTGTAGAGGTCTTGGAGGTTAAGTTTGGGCTTTGCATTTTTATGCTAGTAATTTGGATGCCCAAGGACTGTGTAGAGAAAATAGAATTTTGGAGTATTCTGAGTAGTAGAATGATCATTGATAGAACCCTTCTATCGAATTAATTTCATCAGTAGAAGGAGTTGTCTAGAATGTTCGGTGGGATCAGTAGAGCCTTCCCACAAAGGTGTGGATGATGTATTTTGGATTGAACATAACTTTGAGGATGCCAATTTAAGAGATTTGAACTCGTGTATTTTGTGATGAATTCGAATTTCAAGGTTTGAGAGCAATCTTATTCCTAAAGGAGAAATTGAGAGAAAGAATGTTTTCTCAGGTATTGAAGAGTTCTCTTGATTATTGATTGAGTTGTATGTTTATGCTAGTGGTTATTTGCAATTTGAGTTGGCTTTTTGTTGGCATGATGGTTCTTTCTGGTTCAGCAAAATAAAAGGAGTATTTGTTTGGGAATTCGAGTGATCTCTCTTTTGGCTTTCATGGTGTTCATTCGTGAATTTCCTAAATAGAAAGTGGGATTTCTTACGTGTTGAGTTATCCATTTTTGGAATTGACCTTTTGGCGGAGAGTTGGCATTACATGGTTGCGATAAGAACTCCTTATTTTCAGTTAGATTCTCTATGTAGAACAGTTGTTTAAGAACGAGTTTTGTTGTGCATTCTTGATTATAGGAGGTGCTCCTTGTGAGATGTAGAGTTCGATTTTTGAGCTTGTTAATCGTTGATTCATTTCTGTGGCGTTTGTTCTTGTGTTCTTTTCGACGGTTAGAATTCGAGGTCGAATTCTGTTAAGGGGGGTAGAATGTAATACCCTGATTATCGATTAGAGAGAGAATTAATCGAGAAAGGGTTATTAGTGAAAAATTCAGAGTTTAGGGGAATTTATGGAGTTGGGCTTCCGGCCCAGACTACACAGCCTTGTGGCTGACCATGTTGGGCCAAGGGGGGAGGTGCCCATGGCCCAAAGCCCATGCTGCCCCTACTCTTCTTAACCCTAGCCAAAGGGGCACCATTCCCTTTCCTATCTCCCCGCCGCCGCCAACACTTGCAACCCCCCCCAAAGCTGTTGGCCGCCGCCCTTCTGGTCCTCCTCCCCTCCCGTAGATGGCGCCTCCTCTTGCCCTACGGCTCGGCCGTCGTCTCCGCCCGCAGCTCTTTCTCAACCGATGCTGCCTGTGGCTCCTACTCAGCCGCCTCTTCAGCTTCTCCGGCGCTTGGTGCCGCTGCTACGCCGCCGCCTCTGCCGCCGTCTCTCGTGCGGCTCAGCGCGACTTCGGCGCTTGCCGCCTCGCCCGGCCCGTCGTCGCCTCACCCTCGGCGCGTGGCTTCCTCCGGCCTGGCTCCTCCTAGCGCTTCCTCGCCTGCCGCCGTTGGCGCTTCCTCGTCGGTCTAGCCGCCTCTGCCACCGCCGGTTTCCCGACCTCCAAGACGCTCGGCCGCCGCCAGCGACACCGCCGCGCCCTCGTTCCCCGCACGCCCGACGCCCAGCACCAGCGGTGCCGTCCTCCCGTGCCTCGCCGACGGCGTGCTGCGCGTAGCTTGCGTGCGTGCAAGGTAGCGATCTCCCTTCTCCTGGCCTTCTGCTGCATCTAGGACTAGGTGGATGATTGGATGTCATGAATTGAATTAGTGTGTGCTGAGTTTCGTGTTGCAGGTAAGGTGTTCGAGGATATGCCTAGCCTGGGGTGGTGCCTCTTGGATGTACTACGATGGTCCTGTGAAGTTTCTTAAGGAGATTGGGAAGAAACGTGTGATTTGTTGAGTCAGTGCTTGTGCTGTGCCAGCTAGCGAGAGCGAATTGGCTTGATCTTAGATATCTTCAGGGACTTGATCAAGGCATTGGCTATCCAGTCATGAACATAAGAGTGGTTTGCTGATTCTTGCTGCTCTAGATAGATCCACAAAGCGAGCTGTTAATCTTAGCCAAGCGTGTTCAACTCCGATCTGGTAGCGAGGCCAAGATTGTCCATGAACATGCTCTTACATCTATATTGGATATGGCTGTTATCATGCTGCCTTCTTAAGATGGTTCATAGGAGGCAGTTCTTCTAAAGGTCCAAAAGGTTTCAACCGTCTTGTTCGCTCTCCATGGAGTACACTTGATATTGTTGCAGAGGTCAAACAACCCATTCTCTTCCTTTATGGATTACAAGATGATCTGGTCCCCCCCCCCTTCACACGTGAGGATGCTTTATGTCAAGGCCCTTGATCATGACATCAATTGTAGATTTGTTGATTTTCCTAGTGGTATGCTGATTCCCTCACTCATAATATGAACAACTGAATTATAAATTAGCATATTTATTACTTCTTGTTTTTAATTCTGAGTGATGTTTACCTTCCATGATGGCTGGGAAAACGCTAGCTTCATTGGAATCTGCATGTGGAGTAAAATGTACCTGTGTATACAACTCTAAGGGAAAGAAATGGATGTGGAGTGGGGCATGGTGCGATGATGGTGGTGGGTTGGTTTATGCTGGTGAAGGTGCTGCAGCTGGTGCATGGGGTGGTGGTGATCCCCGGTGCTAGAACGTTTCGCCATTTATCTTCTGTCACGGTCGAGGCAAGTGCAAGTATTATTGAGTTATTATCCTATATACTTGATGAATGTCATAGTTGATTGATGTTGATTGTTGCTTAGTAATGTTGATGAGCCTAAATGCTATAGTTTAATGACGATGCTTACTACTTGGAAATGTTCACACGATGCTGCAAGCTAATGGTTACATGATGATGCGTACATATTACTGTTTAAATAGTGATGCTTGCGTGATAATGGTTATACGTGGATGGTAGGAATGATGGGACAAGGTGAGCGATGAGGCTACCTTGTCAATGATGAATCATGATAATGACAATGGACATGTGCATTTGCATCATGGCAAGTACCTTAGTGTTTCTATGATTATGACATGTTATATGCTTGTGGTTGGTATTGTATTTCTAAGTACCATGTTAATATTTACCAGATCGTATTCTATCCATTTGTGTTACTTCCATGAATAGAGAGCATGTAATTTCAATGTTCATATGTCATACCATGCATCCATAATACATGTTTCAATCCACGGGAGTGGATCATTATATAAGACCCATCAATTCCAGTATGGGCATGTAAGACCCACCATTCCAATGTGGGCAGTTTGGGACACCCGTACGAAACGTTCTTCGTACGGGGCTTGGATCCCCGCATTTTGTTAAATACGGGCTTAGGTGAACACCGACGGGTGTGTCACCCGCAATACCGGTATTTGCATGTGTGTAGTCCCTTCGTTTCATCCAAATCATGCATTCCATTCATTCAAGTGTTCATTCTGTGCTTATTTCATGCACTTTAATGCTGTTGTTCATGATGTGATCGTTTATTTCCTTTGACTGCTTATGGTGCTATCATAAGAGATGGATTTGTGTTTTGTACTGCTGTTGTTCATGATGTGATCATTTATTTCCTTTGACTGCATATGATGCTATCATAAGAGATGGATTTGTGGTCTATAATGCTGCTGTTCATGATGTGATTGTTTAATCCCTTTGACTACTTATGTTGCTATGTTTGATTTACTATTGCACTTTGCTGAGTCATGGACTCACTCTTGCTGTTGGTTGTGGTTTTAGGTACCCCCTTACAAGAACGGCATGCATGGGAGGGAATAGATTTAAATCTGGTTGCACCTTGGCACAAACAATTCACGGATGAATAATTTGGATGATGATTTAATATCTGAGAGTAATGCTTAATGGATTATTATGACTTATGCTTGGTATAATTTGTAATAGAGTTGATAGAATATTATGGATGCCCTTTTGATTATGTTTTAGTTGTTTAGCATTTTCTGGTGTGTCGTTGATGATTAGAGTATTGAGTTGATGTTATATAAAATTGTTTGAACCTTGGTATAGCCATCTATACAAAGGAGGTTACGTAAATTCATAAATAGACTTAGTTTTATTTGTTACTCTATTATTTTAGTAGCATTCCAGGCTCATGTTGGGCTGGGGTGTTACAGTTGGTATGGCTCACCGGCAAACCCGTCTTCACCGTCTGCAACCCCCACGCCCCGCACTCGCCGCGGCGCCGACTGCGCCACCGGATCGGTGCCCCCCAGCCGCAGCCGCTCCCTCACTCTTCCTCACCCACCGCCTGCGCCTTCGGATCCGGCACGCCGACTGGGAGGTGGGTCACGTGGAGGGACCCGGTGGTGGAGAGGGCCCTGATGGTCTGGGTTTCCCTCTCCGGATCCAGCACGTCGACTCCGTCTTTCCCCCTTCTTCTGCCGCCGCCCACTCGGTCGTCCTCCCCAACCGCCTCGGTGCCCCCCAGCCGCCGCTGCTCCCTCACTCTTCCTCACCCGCTGCCTACGGCCTCCGGATCTGGGACGTCGGCCTCTGCGGCGAGTGGCGCACCCAGTGGTGGCGGGGACACTGATGGCACTAAACATGGTGAGTTGCCGCTCGTGCCTAGAGCAGCAGTTCCTCCCTAACTTCTTATGGTTGTTCGGTCCCTGCTCATCACCGTTCCCCATCGTGCTCCTCCCTAACTGATTGATTGCAGATATGAGGTCGTATTTTTGTGTGTAGATGTCCAGTTCTACGGTGCACTCTAGGTGCTTGATTAATTGCTTCATAGAAATCCCAGCTGGATAAAACCTATGAGAGGAAGAACAAGCTTGATTCTTGCTGGCATCAGGCACTAGGGATGCGTTCCGGCGTTAGCTCGTGAATCCACATTCGTTGCAAGTCTTGGTGATACTGTTGTTGAAATCCTGCCTTATATTGGTGCAATGGTAGTTTCCAATCTTGAGTCTCGACAGGTAAGAACTACCATACAACATGCAAAATACCTTATCTGTTATCTCTCACATGATAGGTCAGAATGAAATTATTTTCATGTGCTTTATATATTCGTGTATTTTTCCTTATTTGATGATGTCAGATTCTAATATGCATATTTTGTATTGGACAAGATGTTAGGATACCTCGAGAGTTAAATGCAGGCCCATTTAGTTTTCTGTTATATCTTAGACTCTTAGTAGTTGGGTGAACTTACATATAGTAATCCATGAAAGGTATGATTGCATTAGTAGTCCATGAATGGCTGCTCTGCTGACAGCGCAAACTATCCTCAAAGAACATAATGCACTTATGTTTAGTACTAGATTCATCCACATTTTTAGTTTTTTTTATGTGTCGTTTTCAATGTGCACTGTGTTTTATACTAGGTTCATCCACATTGTTTAGTTTTGTTAACAATCGGATCTACCACAAGGTCTACCTCAGGTGCCGTCATTGCAAGTACTTCAACTGTTGCCATTGCAAGGGCACCCTCAACATACCTACTGGCCTCTCCATCATGCTGTCTCCTGTGTATAATTGTGCCATGTTTTGAGAGGTTGTTATCTGAATCCGATGGGAATTCTTATCTCCTTTACATCAGTACACTTATAAACCATGTCCAGATATGTTGAATTAGTATTATGCCATTTTCCCTTTCATGGATGTAACCAACACAGCACACTTTATGTTTCATCTGTTTGATTTAGTTAAATTGGTTTCCTTCTACAGCTATGGTTATTCATGATGCATATCCTCTACAGGAACAGTAAGAACCCTAGATACTAAGCAATTTTTAGATCCCGGATCTGATTATCTTATTGATTAGGTTTGCTGTCATATTTTCTTTTTGATATAGATTGTGCATAACACATCTACTTTATCAATATAAGCAAACACCTATCTAAATTGACAGTGCCTTCAGATTCCTAGCCAATATCTTTTATTAATGCCATATCTTATATTGGTTCAGAAAAATTATTATTAATTGGCGCTAACAAGGGTGTTACATTTGTAATGAAACGACCACAAAGTTACTAGACAGACATTGGGCAAACGCACCGTAGCACAATTTTCAGGACTATGAATTGTTGCTGGATCACATATGGTTTTTTAATGAACTATGGCGGGCTTTTTAGGGCCGTCCTCAACAAACTTTATTAATACAAAAGATAACCAATTACAGGGATAGTGAAATACACAGGGTGAGTGGGCGAAGGGAAACAAACTAAGAAAGCTACTGCCGGAAACAAACTAAGAAAGTTTTATGTTTGCTTAGATTACTTCTACTGCATAGTACATCTACTTTATCAAAATAAGTAAGCAAATACCTATCTAAATTAACAGTGTCTTCAGATTCCTAGCCAATATCTTCTATTAAGGCTGTTCCTAGCCTGCAAAAATATATGCCTACAACATCACCTATGTTTGCTTATTTGCTATATCCTTACATTACCTGAAAACAATCCCTCTTTCATATTATGTTTACTCATTGTGTGTAGCTACTTACAGCTAAACAGTGCAATACTACTATCTAGCTTACATGGCATCATTCCAAAGCATTTTTTCTTATTCTAGCTGATGACTGCCTCTTTACTTTAGCAGCAAACCCATTTCCACCACCGGAGAGGTCGATAAGGTTTATGAATACTACTATCTAGCTTACATGGCATCATTCCAAAGCATTTTTGGTGATTCTAACTGATGACTGCCTCTTTACTTTAGCAGCAAACCCATTTCCACCACTGGAGAGGTTGATAAGGTTTATGACTACTTTTTTTGCCACTCTGATTCTGTGAAGGATTCAAGGATATGTTTTCCTTGAAAATTTTAGCGCTGTTGCTAACTAAGAATCCGATTGTTCTTGCAGATTTGCGTGAATATGTGAACATCACATTATATGGTGCTGTTAATTTGTCTTTTATATATATTGCTTAGATTCGCCATTAGATTGTCTTTTGTATATAAATTGTTATGTCATATTCTCAGATAAACTTTTTTTTTGCAGTGAAAATGTCTCCTATGTGTACTCATTGTGCGCACCTAATTACATCTATTCAATGTGCTGCTACCATCTAGCTTACCAACATAAAAAAAATTTAGAAACAGTTCACCCAAAAAAAATCATTCATCTCTTTTTCATTCTTGTGACTCATCCTCTCGCAGTCGACAGATATAAAAGATGTAGCTGCGACTCCTCACAGCATCTCTCAGGTTGCTGCTAGCTTATAACCACTGTACCAAACAGATACACAGATCATAACACCTGTGCTACCATGACAGCAAGAGCACTCCACTACTCTTAAGGTAACATTCAAACTATTTTTTTATTCTCCTTTTATATATTCAGCCGTTATCCATATACTTGCAGCGTAGCTTTTTTACTACATATATTCTAAACTATACTAAAGTCCTAAGAAAATCCTTCCAAAGTTTCACTATATGAATAACAAACATCCATTAAATTTCCTGCATTTAGACTTATGCATCGTAGCTATTCTATCTATCATGTAACAGAAATATAATTTGATTTGTCAACATTTTTTTTAACACAAGAACTTCCTCTTTAAAGCAATTTTGGGATTTACCACTGTAAAGTACTTTCTTGGCCACTTTACCTCTCTTAAAAAGGCTGATGAGTTCTTACCTCTAGCTCCATTAACATCTATTGTTCATTGTGATAGAGCCTTGCACCAGTTTTTCTGAAATAAGCTGCCAGATCAGGTTTTCACAGATACTTACCTTCTTCAATAATAGGGATAATTTGTCTACCACTGAAATTCTCATATTCTAACCAATATCATTTTACATGCTGTGACTACTTGATCATTTCACATTTACTGCAGTGAAAAACAAGATCCTTCATTACAAACTGTTCGAAGAAACCTCTCTACTGACTACGAAGCTACAGCCAGCTACAACCAGTCACGTACCAGCAGAAGTATGTATCAACAAAGAAAAAATACTTTACAGACCATATTATATGCACAATGTTGTTCCTATTATTTTTTGCATTCTAATACATATATCCCATAAATTTTTCATCCTACATAGATGACTACCTCTAATGACTACATGCACTTTACTAAAGCACCAGTAATGAAGATTTTTTTTATTATACTATATCTGTTAATTGAACATAGCTACAATAAAATATTAAACGTTCCACTACAAACTAAATAGCAGATTATATGAACATATACATGTTCTGACAAAAAAAATAGATACATACTTCTACTTATACACAGCCCTAAGATACGTTCATTATCATACAATCTCAATTACCTACATATACTCATTTAACAGTCTATCTTTACCTTTTTATAAATACCAGTCATATCTCTTCTATTTACTACTGCAGCAACAAAGACAAAAGGATGCAGCAACTATACCATCACCAGAAAAAACTACAGATTTTTGAGCTAAAAGGTATCCCGATAACGTCTTAGTACCATACTTATCAAAATCTCTTATATCATCTTACAGTATATATATTGTTCCATAAATTTAACGCTTGGTTTCCAACAACATACTGCTATATCGTTAATCCCAATGACTGCATCCCACCTTTCCCAACATCTAACAGATCATTCCAGATTATACATGTCATTTTCTAGCTTTCGCTCTTAATTCCCTACATCATAGTACTTATACATGTTACCTATATAGATCTGCATCATCACCTACCCAAATTGCAGCCGAACCACCCACAAAGAAAACGTGCTCAGCTACAAAAAAAAAGGGCGAGTAGTCTCCATCCTCTACTTACAGACAGCCTCAGGTATACCTCTTAACCATTCAAAAAAATTAGTAAAAACTTCTAATTGATTGCTACTTTATACAGGCTTTACGTATAACTGCGAGACCGCAACAACACTCGCCGCTTCACAAGAAAAAATGTGCTTGCCAAGATGTGCTTTTGTTCTCGCCGTTTAAGCGATATCAAAATTCAGATAATAGCAGTCATCTATAGCTTTGAGTTCTTTGGTCCTCTGATTTTATTTTGTAAACACTTACAAATCACCTAGAAACGTAGCTAACTTCATTTTGTCTCAGTATATATCTTTCCGCTCCTTGCAAGCTCTATTTTGTAAACGACCAGCTTCCTTCCTCTGTTTCCCAAATGTTTATGGCTCATTTACATCCATCATGATCAATGTTTTGTATATACAAATCTGTCATCAATTCCATGCTCTTCATATGGTTGCTGCAAACAATATCCGTTTAATTCGTTTAACATAGACTACATTTAACTACATAACTACAAGACATGCTATATGATCTATGTACTATACCTCAGTTTAATCTAGCTCTTAAATCATCTAACAATCCATTACCGCCCGCACCATTTGGCGCGGGTGAACTTCCTAGTAGTATGTACAGTTAAAATTTAAGTGGGATAACAGAGAAAAAATGAAATTAAAGTTCCCCACTTACAGTTGTTTTGGATTGATTTGACTGTGGTACATGGAAGGAATCTTATCTTCAAATTGACTTGTGACCGCCATGATTCTTTCATTTTAATTCAATTAATGATGGCTTGATGGGTTCAACGTATGGTGCACAACTAAGAGAATTTTGTTGAAACCTCGAGTCATTACATGGGCCAAGTGGGAGATTGTAAGATTATTTATAATCCAATATGCCCCATGTAATTAAGCGGAATGATTCTAATAAGAAATGGTCTTGTGTGATGGTTGCTCGACTTAAGAGTTAGAATAATGGGGTTTAAAATTCCCTCTCATCTCCCTTCAATTTGTTTCAATTAAATAAAAGATAATGTTGTGTACTAATAACGGTGATCAAGTCTTGTGAGCTGCACACTGTGATCACGTTGCATGGCAAAGGCATTAAGCTAATGATGCACTTAGCAACATGCATGCAGGAAGGAAACAAAGGCTGCGGCATGTGAATGAACATTTAATTCATTCATGTAGTGGATTGCTAGTGCTGCAGAGTGGTTCGTCAGTTTCTTTGGTCTTTAATTCTCTAACGAGATGAGATGGGGTTTAAAATTCTCTCTCATCTCCCTTCAATTCGTTTCAATTAAATAAAAGATAATGTTGTGTGCTAATAACGGTGATCAAATCTTGTGAGCTGCACACTGTGATCACGTTGCATGGCAAAGGCATTAAGGCTGTGTTTGGATGGCTGAATGATGTGGTATTTGTATCAGATGGTTCGGAATATACCATCATTCAAACGTTTGGTTGGAGGAACGGATCGAAGCCGTCCGGGACGAGGTGATTCAAGTTTAGAGAATATTCCACGAAGATGCTAAACCAACTCGTTCACCAAAATCGGCTGAACCATGCGGTCCAGGACACCCTCGTGCTGCATCCGCTGCGTGCACTCACCACGCCTCGCCCACTGTGCCTCGGCGAGCCGTGCCACCATCCCGGCGCACTCTGGCCGTCCCCTCCATGCACACTAGCACTGCCTGGTTCCCCTCTGCCCCATGGTCATCATCTTCTCCCCTTCCCCGCTCGGAATCGCATGGAATGGCTACACCTCTGTCATGCTCCCCGCGTCGGCCGTAGCCTTCGTCCCAACACTTCGGCCAACCCAGAGGTTCTCCCCCACGGCCGACTGCATCATGCTGTGTTCCAGAACACCACAAGTGTTTCCCCCAATCAATGTTGGGATTCCCCCATAGGGTCTCACGCCGCGGTCACCTTCTCCTGCTCCAGCCGGAAACTGCAGCCGCCGCAACCGCTTCAACTCCGGTGAGCTTCCTCTGATTCCCTTCTCCAGGAGCATCCCCTCACCTCCACCGACCTCCTCCCACCACACTCCGCCCATCCCACTTCCACAGTGCTGCCACCGCGCGAGCTTAGCTGCGTCGCCTCGGGTCCTCGTCGTCGGGCCACCTCGGTATATTCTCGTCTTCACCAACTGGTTGGTCAAGCTCCCCATCACCCATAGATGCTCATGTGCGTGCCAACTTCCCTGTTTAGCCACTGGAAATCCGCCGCTATCGTCGGCACACATGCTGCCGCCACCACGCGTGTGCGCTCGAGCCACCCCGAGCTGCGACGCCGTGTGAGAACCCGAAAACCTAAATCTAGATTTAACATCGTTAGTTGGTAATAAATAGTAACTAAAATACGTATAATAAAAAACGAGATTTAATCGCCGTAACGAACATAAAAGATATACACCAAACACCATCAACATGATTCATAATATAAGCTTACACATCAAGAATTAAGTAACATAAATTACACTTGAATGTTTATCACCAAAGTACATCTCGAATTACATTATGAGTTCCAGTCAAGCCAAATTAGAACATTAATACAAACTCAGAATTATTACAAGAATGTTTTGCAACGAATTAAAATGTGCTCATTACAGCTTTGAGTACATTACAAAAGAATAAAAAATAAAACTATTGCATTCATGACGCTGAAGCCCTCCATGTATCATTGTCCATTGATCGCCGGCTTACCAAATCTTTTTCCTCAGCCATCCGAAACCTGCACACATACCACTTTCCACTAGTACCCATAGATAGTAGTAAGCCTAGTATTATTAAAGTGAGGTTTGGAAGAAAGAGAAGATTGTCGTCAGATTTCGCGAAGGTCACTGAGACTCCCCAACTAACCTTAGCTAGTGGCACCATCTCACCTTCCATGAGTCTCATCACCCGGCAATGTTAAAACCCAACACCCACGAATTACCGACTTACCTCTATCCGCAGAAATATCCGAAAATAGTCTCAAAGCCCACCTTTGGACCAAAGGTCCTTAAGCCCACAATAGTAGAAGCATCCTTTGGACTGTAGGTCCATCAGCAATACCTAGCCAACAGTGGAATGAGAGAGCTCGAGAGATAAGAACCAAGCCATCCAAAATATCAAGCACAAGAGGCCACCTCAATGCCAGTCAGATGCCACCCCACGGCCAGTCGTCATAAGTTCATTCACCCTTGGTCACAACACCCACAAACCACCATTTCTTCACAAGCTAGCCAAAGCACCCCTTCCCTCACAAGGAAGCAAACTAAAGCCAAGACCACCAGAGAAGCCACCATTCCCCCCACCTCTTGTCCTCAACCAAGAATCATCAACCAAGAACCACCCACACAAGTAAACCCAAGCCAGCACCCTGACCACCACAAGGAGCCACTGGTGGAGAAGAGTAGGGAGGTAGGGAGAACAAAAGGAAGCAAGGATGATATCTACGGCAACTTCATAGCAACATCGACCACAAAGTCCTACAACAAACTGACAGTGGGGACCATCAGCACGAAGGAAGAACCAACCGAACCATCGCCATCATCCCTCTACCTTTGCCATTTACAAATCGAACCCAACAAAGGTAACCCACTTTGGTAGCCATTCCCATTTTTGGCCAAGGCTGAACCCATTGTAATATCAGTAGTGTTGGCATCACAGAGGAAGGGAAGGAATCAGGATGGAGAAGGTGGAGTAGTATTAGTACCTCAGTGCATCGCCATACAGGCGACAACACCACCCTTAGTAGCCATCCCAATCATCTCACCATGCTTGAGCATAAAATAGCATACATCAGTACAATAAAATCAAGCATCAAAAGAATGAAAGCATTCCAAATCATAGAAACCTAATTATTAGTAGGAGGGGAAGAAGTTGAGACCACATTCAATCACCCCACAAACCAGCAGCTGAGGTGATGGTAACCATGGGGAGCTAGGGAACAACGCAAGCCGAGCAGGCCCAGGGGCGCACGCACGGGCCGGCGGCCGGAGGCTAGCAGGTCAGGGAAGTGGCCCGAGCCAAGAGGGCGATGCACTGGACTGAAGAGGGGACGGTGGTGGAGCAGGCCCCAGCGGGACGGCGAGCCAGCGGCGGAAGGGTGGCGCCGTGACCCAAGACCTAGCCGGAGGCGCACAGAGGGACACGGCCCAGACCCAGGAGGAGTGCGAGAGCTGGACTGGTGGGGGCGACGCTGAGCGACCGGGGAGGAGCTGGGTGCGACCGGCGGCGGGTAGGCGAGTGGCAGTGGCGGCACTAGAGGGGCCAGGCTGGCTGCATAGAGGGGAGAGCCGAGGAGCTAGCTCCATGGAGGAGCAATGGGGAGAAAAGTAGAGAAATAGAATGGGGGAAGAGGATAAGTGCTGCCTAGGTATGTCGGCCGGGGTAGAGATAAGGGAGAGAGAGATTAGAAAGGGGATTAGGTAGAAGGGGATTAGGGAAATAAAAATAGGAATTAGTAATTAGGAAGGAAGTAGATAAATAAATCTAGTGAGGATTAGTGGCAAGAATTTACCAGTAGATTTGAACACTAGTATTAAATCGTATGGGCAGTGTCAGACCAAATAGTTTTGTATGAGTCGCGTATTAATAATTTTCATTAAACTGACCGATAAAAAAAAGAAGAGCGTAGAAAAACAGGTAAAATAAATCTAGTAAAATCGCCTTTGCGTTAGAAATACTTTAATCATGATAGGTTAATTAGAATAAACAAACCAAGTCTTTTTAGCAAATTAAATAATTACGTATGCACTTAAGTAAAATCAATTAAGCAATTTTTGCATGAATAAAAATTTAATACACTTAGTTGCATGCGAGTGCGAGTAGTATTTTATTTTCGTGTGATAAAACGCGAGTTTCGGCAACCTCGATCCCCGAGCCATTAGACCGTAGAACTACCGCAGTTGGGGAGTGCTAACATATCAGGGATCCGTAAAATGTTATTTAAATTAAAATCTGCTAACTAAAAGAACCAACTAACCCATATACTTATACTAGCTCCAAAAGCAATTAAGTATTTATCTACGTATTATGTGCGTCTACCGTATAATTGCAAAGGCCGATCTGACGCAGGTAGGATTCATCGATCCAGAGTACCTTAATGCCGCTTTTAATAACTACAACGATGAAGGCAAGCTTACTTTTGAGAATTAATATAGTTATATTAAATGTACACCATATATTGTTGTATCATATATGTATTGCATCAAAAACTATGTCTAAAAATCAAATCAGTTAAAGAAAGCAAGAAGAAGAAAAGATAAGAAGAAGGTAAGAGCCGTACAACTGGAAGAGAGCCATTGCACTGGAAGAGAGTTAATAAGGTCAGTAAAAGGGACCCTGTGCAAGGAAAGAGAAGAGGCAAGAGGTGGGATCCTTTTACATATGGTTATAATATAAGGATAAACAAAACTCTTACTCGGATAAGGGACCATATTTAAGTGCCAATCATTTTCCTGTTTCGGTGGGCAGAAAAGTTTACCTTGCTACGTAATTATGTATTCCACAACGGGTAGGATAGTAAGCGCACGGTGGAGTGTTGGGAACTGGAAGAGAGCCGACCCAACCAACATTTCTAGAACTCGGTGGAGGTAAGCCACCGACAGAAAGTAATGGGTGGAGACATAAATACGTAACTTGGAAAATATTCTGTATTCTGATCTTGAAACCACATCAAAGGAAATGCGGGAGGCCCAGAGTCATTAAAGCTCAAAGTATCTATGGGTAAATTGGTACAAGCCTACGCAGTGCTAAATAAAATCATGAATTCATGCCTGTCTCCTAGATTGGAGGCTGCGGTAATCCTCTGGGGGTTTATCTTCTTACCGATTAACAAGTAGTCTTTTCAAAATTAAAATTGCAACCTAAATCTTGATGGCTATTTTCAGAACAAGAGAAGAGGTAGGAATATGATAGGACAAGAGGTAGAGTCATCAGGTGCATTTTGTTATTACATGCTTGCTGAGTACACTAGTACTCACTCTTGCTATCTCTCCCTTTTCTTAGATCCTAGTCCGATCGGAAGTTATCCCGAGTGGGATGAGGGATTCGCAGGTACCTAGGAGGTCACTGGTGATGAGGGCATTGGTTACGAGGAGCAAGGCGAGGTGGATGCCCTATTCGATTCGTGGGACGAGTGGACTGCTGGAGGGACCTAGCAGGCAAGCATGGGGAATGTATTACCCCTTTGTAATTAAATAATTGTATCCAGAACGTTAGCCTTGTGTGGCTACTGTTGTAATAAAGAACAATTTATATCTTATTATTCTGCTATGCTAACTTTGGTGAAGGCTTACTATTCGTTGCAGTGTTCTACTGAGCAAACGAATAGTAATCCATATGCCTAAATGTGATTACCCCTGGGGTAATGACACGGGGCACCGCCGCTGGTATCAGAGCAATAAGGTCAGGGTCACGCTAATAAAATAGAAAGTATTGCAAAACTTAAGTATGCTTTTCTCTCCTGCTATATGGCACTAAGTACTTATTAATTATTGTCTTCATCTCAATTCCTATTCTAGTCCCGTTTCAAAAGTAGTATGTTAAAAAAACTCATCTTCTTTAAAGTGAAGACCATCGTAACATAGAACCATCTCGTCTGCAGGATGTATAGGTTTAGTATTTCGCCCAAGAGAGTGAGGGGGAACCGCGTGCTTTCTTGTAGGATTTGTGTCGCTATCTCATGTTAGCAACCTGTCAGGCTAGCAACTCAACCTAGGATAGGCTATTCAAAGATCTAAGCATGGGTTGTCAATGTAAGACCATAGATATAGTGCCTAGACTAGAGGCATGGTGTCGGGACCCCTGGAATTGGATTCGTT